>JAFJMP010000055.1:0-137867 GCA_029692085.1 Gymnothorax javanicus | reverse complement strand
AAAGCTCATGTGTGACTTCCTAAATGTCAGTAACACAAACCTAGGCTCCATGTGTGACCATTTTAGTGATACAAGTCACTGAATTTTCCCTAGGTCACATTTGACCCTCGAAGGTCAATATGAAGGCCACCAAATGAAAGCTCATATATGACTTCCTTCACGTCTCTAATACAAACCTAGGCTCCATCAGTGACTGTTTTGGCAATACAAGTCATTGTAATTGTCAAGTTTGACCTTCAAAAGGTCACCAACAGTCAAGTTGAATCTCACCAAATGAAAGTTCATGTGTGACTTCCTTTAAATCTGTGATACAAACTTAGGCTTTATTGGTGACCTTTTCAGTGATAGAAGTCATAGAATTTTCACTCGGTCAAGTTTGACCTTCAAAGGTCAATATGAAGGTCACCAAATGAAAGTTCACATTTGACTTCCTACATGTCTCTAATACAAACCTATCTTCTATCTGTAATGATTTTGCTGATATAAGTCATTGAAATTTCACTGTGAAGTTTGGCCATTGAAGTTCACTGAAGGTCAAGTTCAAGGTCACCAAATGAAACTTCATACATGACTTCCTATATGCCCACAATACAAACCTAAGCTCTTTCTATAATAGTTTTGGTGAAAGAAGTCATCAAAATTTTGCTATGTGAAGTTTGACCTTCAAAGGTCACCCAAGTTCAAGTTCAAGGCCATCAAAAGAAATTTCATATATGACTTCCTGTAAGTGTTTAATACACATATATTCCCAATCTTCAGTGTTTTCAAGCCTAGAAGCCTTTGAAAATGGAAACATTTTGCTTTGATCTCAAGTTCGACCTTTCAAGGTCTTCTGAGGTCAACTTTAACACAACCAAGTTATAGGTCATGTATGACTTCCTATATGTTGATAATAGAAACTTCATCTCTATCTGCAACCATTTTGCTTCCAAGAGGCCATTTTTTGCCCATTCTCCGTGAAGGCCCAATGTTAAAAGTACAGCGCCCCCACAAGACCCACTTCCGTCGATTCAATCAAAATGGCACTCCCACTGTGCATAAAGTATATCAAGATGAGTTGATTGCCAGATTTAGAAAAAAAAGTTATCAGACAGTTTTTGAGAAATAAGTTTTTGAAATTTCAAGTCCTATCTTTTTAACATTGAAAAAGTCAAGGAAAATATTAACAAAGTCATCTGAGGTCAACTTTAACAGAGCCAATGTATAGGTCATTGATTTACCACGCTCATCGAAAAAGATAACGACGTATTAAACAACTATGGGGTAAAACTCGCGGAACTTTGCCGAATTTATGGCATACATGCACTAAATGGTAGGTTGTTTAATGATGCAAGTGGAGAATTTGCATGTGTTATACATCATGGGGCAAGTGTGGTAGACTACATGTTAGCATCTTCTTCTATGTTTCCCTTATCACAGATTTTGAGTGGGCACAAAAGGACAACTCTTGTCACTTCCTCTGTATTGTACTTTTTGATTTGGATCTCAGCACTCTTCATAACCATGATATATATCAGTCTTTGCCTCAGGATCAAATCAGATCAAGTGATTATAGTGAAAAGTGGTTTAAATATGTGTGGTGTAGTGACGATGAAGGTATATTTCTGGACAAATTTAGTAGTTCTCTTCATGATTCATTGCTTGCTTTATATGATATTATCAATACTAATACTGAGAGTGCTTTAGAATTTTTAGTAGAAATTATCCAAGATGCAGCAAGTCATACTAGAAAATTGTACAACGGGTCATTTATCCTAAACAACACTCCCAACCCCTTGGTGGGACCAGAGCTGGAGCAAATTAAGCATGATAAATACAAAGCTCTTTCGGGAGCATAGAGATCATAATATGGACATTAGTATTTTTAGACACTTGCGGCGCTTTATTCAAAACTATATTTTCCAGAAAAAAGGAACATAATTTGCAGTCTCAAAGGGACAAATTAGTTTCTTCTAGATCAGATCCAAGATTATTTTGGAAATTAATCAAACAAAACAAAAACCATAGTAGCCTTACACATGATATATCATGCCAACAGTGGTTTGAGCATTTTAAATCTTTACTGTCTACTGACAACTTTTCTCAGGTAAACCAGTATATGATTCCATCTGCTGATGACAGTAATGTACTTAACCAGCCAATTTCTGAGCAAGAAGTGCTTTTGAACCTAAAAGATCTGTGGAACAACAAAGCGCCAGGACCTGATGGTATTGCTAAAGAGTTTTTAAAATCTTCGAGCAATCTCTTAGCTCCTGCTCTCACTGTTCTATTTAATCGGATTTTCAGTACTGGATGGTTCCCTAGTTCATGGGGCAAAAGTATAATCTGTCCTCTTTACAAGTCAGGTAATAAAGTTGATACAAATAACTACAGAGGCATTTCCCTGATAGACTCCTTGTGTAAGGTATTTACCTCTATTTTAAACCAAAGGTTAAAAACTTGGTGTGAAGAAAATGATATACTGAATGAGTCACAAGCAGGATTTAGAGCTGGATACTCCACTGTAGGTCGCATATTCTCTCTGCACTCCATAGTAACAAAGTATGCTGGTAAAAAGAAAGGAAGATTTTATTGTGTTTTTATTGATTTTTCTAAAGCATTTGACACCTTGAAACATGATGTTCTCCTGGATTCTTTGAAAAATATTGGTGTGTCTGGAAAATATTTCAATATTCTTTCATCAATGTACAGCAATTTATCTGCCTGTGTTAGAGGTAACAGTGGTTTATCCAAGTCATTTTGCTGTAATCTTGGCACTCGTCAAGGCTGCATTTTAAGCCCTCAAATGTTTGTCATTTTCATTAATCATTTGTATACATTGATGGAAAATATTGGCGGCCAAGGTATATTTATTTCCCCCAATGTTAGTAACCTGTATGCATTAATGTTTGCAGATGATGTGTCTGCTCTTGCACACAGTTGTAATCAGCTGCAGAAAAAGTTAGATGCACTTGAAGTTTTCTGTAATGAAACGGGTATGAAGGTTAATATAAAAAAATTAAGGTAATTGTTTTTTTAGACAAATGCCCATTATGTTCATATGAGAGATGGTACTATAAGGGTGTCCAAATTGAAGCAGTCTCGCATTACAGGTATCTCAGCCTAACATTCACTCCTAAGCTTGTGTGAAGTAAAGCCTGGTCTGTTCTGTCTTCCCAAGCCAGTAAGGCAACTTTTGCCATTAATAGTTTTCAACGGAAAATTGGCAACATCAGCTGTGCAGATCTGTTTAAGGTCTTTGATTCGATGGTAACCCCTATCCTGTGCTATGGGTCTGAGGTCTGGGGTACCTCTTATTGTAAAACCATTGAATCGGCTCAACTTAATTTTTGTAAATATTTCCTAAAGGTCAGTAAATCAACATGTTCTAATATGGTCCTGGGTGAGTGTGGTAGGTTTCCTTTACAGCTGATCTATATGACCAGGGTTATTAAATACTGGTGCAGAGTTCTACAGCTTCCATCATGTAGATTGCCATATCAGTGTTACTGCATGCTCAAATCTCTAGATGACAGTGAGCGGATCACATGGGTCACAAAAGTAAAAAATATTCTTTTTCAATATGATTTTGGATATGTTTGGCTTTGTCAGGATGTTGGTGATGTTGGTGTTTTCATCTCTCTTCTTAAACAGAGGCTTAGTGATAATTTACAACAAATGTGGCATTCTTCTATCGAATCCTCACCCAAATGTCAGTTTTACAAACAGTTTAAATCTTTGTTAAATGTTGAAAGGTACTTATGCTGTGATTTGCCACTTCATGTGAGAATATCCATTTCCAGATTTAGATGTAGTAACTTCAAAATTGCTGTGGAAACAGGTAAATATAACAATACTGAATACCATCTTAGAAATTGTAATTATTGTAAACAGAGAGGTATACAAGTTGTTGAAGATGAACTGCATGTTTTTCTTGTTTGTGGCTTGTATTCAGACATTAGAGAGAAATACTTAAGAAAGCTTGTAGCTTGTAGAAAGTTTGGAATATAAATGGCCTAAATGGCCCAATGAAACGTTCAATGTGCCTAGATTGGCTTAAAAGACACAAAATAGATGTGGCCTTCATTCAAGAGTCGCACCTTAAACCTGCCGATAAACACAGATTGGTGAATCGTCACTATTATACTGCAGCAGCTGCCGCATTTAACTCCAAAAGCCGAGGTGCCCTGGTGATTTTGAGACGTAGTTTATCTTTAACAGTAATTGAAAGTTATGGAAGTGAAGACGGTAGAATTGCATGTATTAAAACAAACATTAATGGTTTGAAAGTTGCATTTCTTTGTATATATGCCCCAAATCAATTCAATTCAGTTTTTTTTGCTGCCATTGGTAGGTTTCTATGTAACCTACAGGGTTACTCAATAATTATTGGTGCTGACATGAATGCCATCCTTGATCCGTATTTGGACAGATCTAGCATACCCCCAAAGAATACTCACCCATCTACAGAAGCTCTTAAAGGGCTGAAAATGATTTTAGCTTGGTAGACTTATTCAGAATTATAAATCCTTCTGCAAGGCAATATAGTTTCTATTCAGATAGACATAAAAGTTATTCAAGGATTGATTTCATATTCGCTTGTATGACTTCGTTTTCTCAGATCCACTCTGCTGTGATTCAGCCCAATTCGCTATCTGACCACAGTGCTGTCACTTCATTGCTCACTTTAGCAGGTGCCACTACTAGGGCCACAAGATGGCGTTTTAATACACCATTATTAGGAAACGAGGAGTATTGAGGTTACTTCAGAAATAATTTTAAAAAATTTATTTCCGTTAATTCTAAATCAGAGGAGGATCCTCGAGTTTTGTGGAGTGCAATTAAAGGTTTTATAAGAAATGTAACAATTTCCTTTGCTTCTCACCTTAATCGAACAAGACTGGGTAAAATTAAAACTCTTGAATATGTCTTGCAAAGGCTAGAATATGACCAACAGAGAGATGGCTTTACTGTTGAGCGAAAAAGGGAAATTGATACAGTCAGAGTGAATCTTAACAATTTACTTAAAATGAGAGAGAATTCCAAATTCAAAGGGTTAGGAGGAATTATTATTTTCATGGATCGAGGCCAAGTCGTCTTCTCGCTTTGAGTTTACAGAAATGCGAAAAGTATGCAAATATCACAGCTATTAGCTCAGAGCGGCAATTAATTACTTCTCCTAAAGAAATAAATGCAGAGTTCTCTTCATTTTACTCAGAACTTTATAGATCTGAAATAAAATTGGATAAAAATAAATGTAAATCTTTTTTGCAAGGTCTTAATCTCCCTTTTCTTTCTCAAGAGGATAATGAGCGTCTTGGTAAATCAATCACTCTGACTGAATTAAAAGATGCTATTGTAGGGATGAAAAAAGGGATATCTCCAGGCTGGGATGGGATCCCCCCAGAATTTTATCTTATTTTATCTTTTTGGGACGAGCTTGGACAGTACCTTTTAGCAATGATTCATAGAGCGGTTGAGGTAGGTGCCTTTTTCAATGACCTGAATTCTGCTTTAATTTCTGTACTCCCTAAACCTAACAAAGATGTAACTAAATGTAGTAATTACAGGCCATTATCAATTCTTAATGCTGAAATTAAAATCTTTGCACGGATCCTTTCTTTACGTCTAGAACCCCATATATCGAAATTAATTCATTGCGACCAGACCGGTTTCATGAAATCACGCCTCGCTTCTGACAATGTTCGCAGACTACTCCATGTAATTCATAATGCTAAAGATATAGCTTCCCCTTGCGCAGTGTTGAGCCTCGATGCAGAAAAAGCCTTCGATAGGCTAGAATGGGATTACCTATGGGAGGTTCTACATCATTTTCAATTTGGTCCTAATTTTATTAAATTAATGATTATTATATAGTAACCCAACTGCAATGGTAATTACTAATGGCATCATATCAACCAAAATTGCCTTATCACGGTCTTGTAGACAAGGCTGTCCTTGAAGCCCTTTTTTATTCGCTTTGTCACTTGAACCCCTTGCTCAGAAAATTAGGCAACATTCGTCCATTGCACCTATTATTTTCAATAATACCATTCACTCGATATCGTTGTATGCTGATGACATACTTTTATATTTTGATAGGGCACACGTTTCAATGCCTTATATTTTGGATACCTTTGATGATTTCAGTTCCCTGTCTGGGTATAAAATTAATTGGACAAAATCAGTACTTTTCCCATTAAATTCGAAACTGGATCCCAGCAAATTACCCCAGCACATTCCTATTGTTAATCAATTTAAGTACTTGGGGATAGATATTTTTCCTTCATTGACTAGTATTGCATATAAAAACTTTCAAGGGATCTTTAAAAAAATTGAATTAGATCTCGATAGATGGTCATACCTCCCAAAATCACTACAAACTCGTGTCGGGTAATTAAGATGGATATATTGCCACGGGTAAATTTTTTCGCTTCTATGATACCTTTGTCGCCCCCAACTGATTATTGGGACAGAATTCATTCTTTGGCATCCAAATTTATCTGGGGTAAGAAACGACCACGCATTAAACTGACTACTCTTCAGCGTCATAAATCAGAAGGTGGCCTTTCAGTTCCTAATTTCAAGTATTATTTCTGGTCATTTGTCTTAAGACCATTATCAGTTTGGTTTAATTCTGATGTAGTTACTTGTTGGAAATCTATTGAGGCTAATTTAGTATTCCCACACAGACTGGAAGACCTTATTTATTCAGCTGTTCCTTTGAAACGAGCAAAGTTGCGGCTCGGTCCCATAATGAGTTTTCTTTTGTCAGTATGGCGGCTTGCAGAAAAAGGATCTAATATAACATGTAAATGGCATCTTAAAAGCCCAATTTTTAACAATTTCTCTCTGCTTTCTGGGGGGGGTTCCATTTTCGTGTTCGGCCTGGAGTACTAAAGGGATTCACACATTAGCAGATATTCATGATGAGGCTGGGCTTCTCAATTTTAATGATTTAAGACTGTCTTATAATTTACCAGGTTCTTATTTTTTATATCTTCAACTGCGGTCATCTATGAAAGCGTACGGTGTGCCATGGAACACTCCATTAACTACTCACCCCTTGCATTCTATTTTGGTCAATAGAGGTCAAAAAAGAGGTTGCGTCACTCAATTATATTCACTATTTCGGAATGCCTCTTATAAAGCTCTTCCTATTATACAAGTATGGTCTGAAGACCTGAAAAACTATACTGAAGATGTTTTACTTGACTGGGAGAGGATATGGTCCTCAATTATAATGGCCTCCAAAAACCCAAATCATCAACAGATTCATTATAATTTTATCTATAGGACTTACCTCACTCCGAGAAAGGCTTATCTTATGTAAAGAGTATCATCCCCAATCTGTACTTTGTGTACAGATGGTCTCTTAGGTTCTTATATGCATATGTTTTGGGAATGTAAAGATGTGAAAATTTTTTGGGGTGTGGTTTGTACTACTCTGTCAGCTATCTTGGGTTTAACTGTGCCGTGCTCTCCCACTGTGTTACTTTTGAATGACACTACCTCATTGGAACTAACCTGTATCAATAGACGCATTCTTTTAATGGGTATTACTGCTGCCAAAAAGATACTAGCTTTACGGTGGAAACCTCCACATATTGTTACCAAAGCACACTGGATTAATACATTTAGTGATATCGTTAACATGGAGCTTTCAGTAGCGAGGATGCATGGTGCTCACACTAGCACCATTTTTATATGGCAAGAGATTGCTGATAAAATCAAAGAAATGCTGTAATTTGTTACTTGACCATTTTTAAGTTGAGCTTTTTTATACTGCACATATTACTGTAGGGAGACCCATGAGGTTGGTGAGGGAGGGGGGATGAATTACCTGTCACATGCTTTGTGGGGTTTTTTTTTTTTTTTTTTTTTTGGTTGTATATGTTGTAATGTCTTATGTTATTTCTTGGTAATATAATGTCAAAAATAAAAATAATTGATCACAAAAAAAAGAAAGCTTGTAGTCAATCCATATACATTTGTATGTCTTATTAACGCTCTACAGGAAAAGAGTAAACAAACTCTGAATGAAATTGGCAACTTTTTATTTCATGCTCAAAAAAGAATCAATCAGAAATGTTGCGCCCTGATGTATTAACTGAAATCGAATGTATGTATTTTGGGGCAGTGGCCCTATTACTGAATAAAAGTCTAAGTCTATGTCTATGTCTATGTCTATATGACTTCCTATATGTCGATAATACAAACTAAATCTCTATCTGCAACCATTTGGCCTCCACAGGATATCTTGCATATTCATAAAGTACAGCGCCCCCACTAGACCCACTTCCGTTGATGCAATCAAAATGACGCAGGCACTGTACATTGAAGGTACCAAGGGAAGTTGATTGCCCGATTTAGAAAAACAATTCTAACACGGTTTTTGAGAAATAACTTTTTAAAATTTCTCAGTCCTATCTTTAACATTGGGGCCAAAATTGCAAAGGCCCATAAAACAGACAAAAATGATTCAATCAAAAATCCGAAAAAAAACGTCGTCTGGAGATATGGTCAAGTAGAATGTTATGGCAAATTTACACAAAAATTCATCAGGCCAAAAAAAGATAAAAAATGTTCCGGACGATGGACGCCGGACGACGGACAACGGACGCCACACCACGACAATAGCTTATCGGCCCATAGGGCCGGTAAGCTAAAAATCTGAACTGCTGTTATATTTAGGTATCAAGTAATTGTTCCCCATCAAAAGAAATGAGAGGGAGATGCATCATTGGTGGGGAAAACTTGTTTACAATTTACTTGGTTCATTTGTTATTACAGCGGATTCTCTCCTCTCTCAGTCTAATCCCAGAACACACAGTTTCACAGATGATCCAGTATTAAGCCCAAACCCAGGATAGAGGGGCTGAGTGAATGTGGTCTGGACTCTGTGCAGGAGGGTCATTGTGTCAGAGACGCTGTAGAAGGACAGAGTTCCTGCCCTGTGGTCCAGGTACACTCCTATTCTGGAGGAGGAGGGAACTGGGATTTTAGTGATCTCAGTATAGTCGCAGAAAGAGTAACTGAAGGGAGAGCAGCGCAAACTCCAGGACTTGTTATTACCTCCCAGTGCAGAGTCATCACCCCTCCCTTTCCTGCTGATCTCTTTATATGACGCTGCTATATAAACCCCACCCCCACTCCACTCAGCCTCCCAGTAACAGCATCCTGACAGACCCTCTCTGCACAGCACTTGGTGCCAGTAGTTAAATCTCTCTGGATGATCAGGATATGACTGGTCCTCTTCCACACGGGTCACCTCTCTGTTCCCCTCAGACAGACGGAGCTTCTGATGGGCTGTGTTGGGGTCCAGCGTGAGCTGACAGGAGTCTGATGGAGGAGGAGAGAGGAGAGCTCAATGCTGATATTTCACACATTTAAACCTAGTATTCTACTGATTTTTTCTGTTTTTCATCAACTTTGTTCTTTACTTGATTATGTATAATTTTTGTGACTTCCCTTATTCTTTCCCCATTGTATTGTATTCTCCGCAGCAACTATTATGTGTTGATTTGACCATATACAGTTGATGGAAGTTTACGCACACCTTCATCAAATACATATAAACTCAGTTTGTCTCAATTCCTGACACTTAATCCTCTGAAACATTTCCTGTCTCAGGTCAGTTAGGATCACTGCTATATTTTAGGAAAGTGAAATGTTACAATAATAGCTGAATGATTTATTTCACCTTTTATTTCTTTCATCACATTTTCTGTTTCAGAAGGTGTCATGCACTGAGTTAGACTTTGGCAGCATTGCCATTAAATGTTTTAACTTGGGTAAAAATGTTTTGTGTTGCCTTCCACAAACGTCTCACAATATGCTGCTGGAATATGAAACCTGTCCTCTTGACAGAACTGGAGTAACTGAGTGTTGTTTGTAGGTCTCTTTACACTCGCATAAGTCTTTAGTTCTGCGCTCAATTTTCCAAAGTTTTGTGAGGGCCACTTCAGCCCTTCAACTTTATTGTCCTTCAGCCATTTTGGAAGTAGGCCTGGGGTCATTGTTCATTTGAAAGACCCATTTGCCACCAACCAAGCTTTAACATCCTGGCTGATGTCTGGAGACACTGCTTCAGTATTTCCACATAACTCCCCTTCCTTATGATGCAGCCATTTTGTGAGGAACATCAGTCCCTCCTGCAGCACAGCATCGCCACTACATGACGCTGCCTCCCCTGTGCTTCACTGTTCAGATGGAGTTCTTCAGCTTCCAAGCCTCCCACTTATTCCTCCAAACATAACGATGGTCATTATAGCTTCACAGTTACTTTTTGGAGAAATGGTGAATCAAAAAAGTAAGTGCCCGTGTTTATAAAAGTTTTTACAGTGTGATTTTGTGCTTAACTCAGCTTTCATACTCAGCTCCAGACTCAGACTCACATTTCCAAGGCTATGAAACTTTTTGAGTTAGTTTTTGTACTCAGCATGAGCATGAAATCTTCGCATTGTCTGGAGCCGCTTAGACCCGGACTCAAGCAATTTTCATCATGAGTGCTGGACGGAGCAGATCCATAGGCCCCGGTGCATGCTGGGAGATATAGTTTATAGCGTTTGTTGTGTTTGAAGAGGTGTGGTTTCAGTGTTTTTGCAGCATTGTCACAATAAGTTGCTGTAAAAAAAAAAAAAATAGACTGCTGTCAAATTGGAAGGCAACACCAAGGGCATTACACGGAAATTACTTTTATTCCCTGAAAATTTCTGAAATGCTGCTCTCACTGGTGTAAGTTAACCGTCTCCGAGTGCACTCAAGAGGTGCAGGCTCAACACTAAGTCGTGCTGAGCGAAGTTCAATCTCTAAACGTTTTATTCCCTCGGACTATGAGTAAAACTCCACAGTGAACGATCTCACAGATGTGAGAGCGACTCTAAGCAGAGACTGAATTAAGTTTTATAACCTCTGGCCAAGATCTGACACGGGCAGTGGCAGGATCCAAAAGCAGCACAATCAGCACGAATGACTCTTTACCCCAACTCCAAAATCATTTAAAACCAATAAACAGAAAGGGTTCAACACAGGGTAGCTTGGTGTAGATCAGGATCCGGAACTTGTGGATGTTGAGTGGAGCTCTTCAAGGAACCTGAGGTAGTAGGCATCGATGACGGGCTTCGAACCCAGGTCGCCCACACTGCAGGCGGGAGTGTTACCAATGGGCCACCGGAGCAGGCTGGCTTGAAACTCGGCAGACTGGGTCGTATCCTCACAGACAGGCAAGTGGGGTGGCAGGACGGGTGGCTCGGACGGGGGCTTGGAAGACGGCAAACAGGAACCAGAAAGCACAGAGGCAGAACTCAAGAGTCAGAGGCAAAAGGCAATCAGGTAAACCGGGGCAGGAGCGAGAGGATGTAGTCAGAGGCAGGCAGAGTCGATTCCAGGAAGTCAGACCGAAGACAAATGCTGGAGAGTAGTGCATGCTGCAATGACAATCTGGCAGTGAGTGAGTGAAACAGAGCTGCTTATATACTGGCTGGGTAACCAGACTCAGCTGAGAGCAATAGCAGTGGAAAGGGTGTGGCCAGGCAGAGGGGGAGGCAGCACCAGACTTTGACAGCCCCCCCCCCCTCAAGGGACGGT
This sequence comes from Gymnothorax javanicus, assembly GCA_029692085.1. Classification (NCBI taxonomy): domain Eukaryota; kingdom Metazoa; phylum Chordata; class Actinopteri; order Anguilliformes; family Muraenidae; genus Gymnothorax; species Gymnothorax javanicus. The sequence continues at coordinate 126,299 of JAFJMP010000055.1, read as the reverse complement.
TCCCAACGTCCCACAAGGGAGGATCACCAAGACCGGACGGGCAGAGGGGGCCGGAGGCAGGGCCTAATGTTCTTCTGAGCCGACCAGTCCATCTCCTCAGCTGGATCGCCAGGAGGGCCCGAGTGGTTGGCGCCTATAACGACTGATTGCTCCTCAGCAAAATCGCCAGAGGAGCTTTGAGTGGTCGGAGTACCCGTTGACCAATGGCTCTTCAGCAGGAGAATCCCCACAGGGAGATCAGGCCGTGAAGAGGTGCGAGCCGGTGAGTGGGGTTTCCCCGAAGGCACAGTGGTGCCAGAGGGCAGGTCAGGATGGTGACGGTGGAAGTCGGCGATGAGGTCCGGGTCGAGGATGTGGCGAGCAGGAACCCAAGACCTCTCTTCTGGACCGTAGCACTCCCAGTCCACTAGATACTGAAGTCCCCTCCCATCACGACGGGACCGGAGCAGGAGCCGCATGGAGTAAGCTGGACCCTCATCAATCAGGCGAGGCGGAGGAGGAGGTGGAACAGCCAGTGACAGCGGGCACTCATGGAATGGCTTCACCTTAGACACATGGAAGGTGGGGTGGATATGCATGGAGCAAGGAAGCTTGAGTCTCACTGCTGTCGGACTGATGACCCTCTGGATGGGGAATGGGCAGACGAACCAGGGTGCCAGCTTCTTACACTCCACCTGGAAGACAGATCTCGGGTGAGAGCCACACCCTCCGGCCAACCTGGTAGACTGGAGCAGGAGAACGCCGCCAGTTGGCCGAGGCAGCGTAGCGCCCGAACGGCTCACTGGAGGGCAGAGCGAGCCTGGGCCTAGGTTCGGCGACAGCGGCGGACGAGGTCCAGGGCTGACGGGCAGGAGACCTCTCTCTCCAAGGCCGGAAAAAGCGGAGGCTGATAGCAATAGATGCACTGGAATGGAGAGAGGCCCGTGGCTGAGCTGATGAGGGAATTGTGGGCGTACTCCACCCACAGGAGCTGCTTAGACCAGGAGGAAGGGTTCTGGGACGCCATGCAGCAGAGGGCCGTCTCCATCTCCTCATTCATCTGCTCAGTTTGCCCAATGGACTGAGGATGGAATCCAGAAGAGAGACTGGCGGTGGCTCCCATCAGGCTCCAGAACTTCTTCAAGAAACCTGAGGAGAACTGAGGACCTCGGGTCGGACACCACTTTCCACGGGAGGCCATGCAGGCGGAAGACAAGTATCAGGACCAGTTGCGCGGTCTCCTTGGCTGACGGCAGCGTGGGCATAGGGACGAAGTGAGTCATCTTACTGAAGCAGTCAACCACCATGAGGATGTCTGTGTTGCTGTCAGTGGGTGGAAGGCCCATGACGAAGTCCAAGGAGATGTGGGACCAAGGTTGATGTGGGACAGGAGGGGGTTAGAGTCCAGCAGGAGCCTGATGGGAAGCCTTGTGCTGGTGGCAGATGGGGCACGCCTTGACAAAGTTGCGGGTGTCTTCAGGGTTCCCTCTGGGTTCTGAAAAATATTCTTCACTTTCTCCCTCGAGAAATAAAGTAAAAAAAAATTCTTCACTTTATCATAGTCGTCATTTTCTATTAGTCAATCATGGACTTTATAAAACTTTGAAAAGCCTTCAAAGCGGACAAAGTGCATGCAGCATGAACAAGGTCAAACCTCAAATATTTGCACTATAACAGGTCTCTCCATCATACTTTCGATTGTATATATAATTTTAGGTCCATTCAAGTCCAACCTCTCATAATGGAGACCCTGTGGACCATAAAAGCTAAATTAAAACCTCTTGAGCATTTAGCATGGAATTTATTCAAAAGACTGGCTTAATTTCTTTATTTCTTCCTTAACATTTTTATCAATGCAGCCATTTTTGGCATCCCAAAATTAAAAAGGGACACATCCTTTAAGGGCAATAGATAGACCTGACAAAAATGCTAAATTGGACTTGGGGTGAGCTCAAAATTTTGTGCTGTTGGAATCAGAATTAGTGGAATTGTCAAATGTCTATTTAAAATGTTTAACTTAGATTTCCATCACTGATTCCAAATTGAACTTTAGGCGATTTCAATGTTTTGTGCACAATTTATTGGAATACTTGAAGTAAATCTCAATGTTTAGGGTTTCAAATGTTAAACATCTCAGATAATCACTAATTCTGATGCCAGCAACAAACAAGTCTCAGCACTGGCACCCTCATCCACTTCTCTCTAGGGAGTGCTTTCTGGTTACTGCACTGCCCAAAACCACCATGTGATGCTAAACTGGTCAACCCAAAACCCCCCAGCGAATTACATAATTCAGTCGAACACTAACATATAATCGGCAAAACATCAATATTTATCATTCAGTATCCTTTAGAGACATCAATTTTTGATAACCAAGTCGCTGTTCCTGTCAAAAAATCAAGTTATAAGCCAATATAGAAACATTTTAAGCCTCTAGGGGACGAAGTGCCAAGCAGGAGGTTTACAGCACAGTCGTAGGGATGACGCAGGGGCAGAGAGGATGGCCTCAGCCTTGCTGAAGACCTGCCAGAGGTCCTGATATTCTGCAGGCACCCCGGAGACATCAGGTAAAGGATCGGTGGTGGGACAGTAAAACGGCGAGGAGGCCTGCTTCAGGCAGGTGATGTGGCAGGATGTTCCCCACTCACGGATGGAGCCGGTCTCCCAGTCAATGTGGGGGTTATATCGATGAAGCCAAGGATAGCCCAGGATTAGCGGCAGGCCAGGAGAGTTCAGGATGTGGAAATGGATGGTCTCGTGATGATTGCCGGAACCGGGGTGGTCTGGTGGGTAATGGTACCCAGTCGGTGGACGTCAAGAGCCTGGACGAGGACCGAACGAGGCAGAGGAACCCGACCGAGGCCCTACTGCTGAGCCAACTCCTCGCTCATGATGTTGGCATCAGCACCAGAGTCCACCAGAGCAGCTAAGGTGAGGGGACCGCCAGGAAGGAGGAGTCGGGCTTGGAGATGCGGTCTGTGGTTGTAGGGAGGTAGTGTAGTCGAGCTCACCTGTACCTCCTCGCCACGGGTGAGCCTTGGCTTTTCTCAGACAGGCTGAAACAAAGTGAACCCTCCTTCCCTCAGTTCAGGCACAGGTTCAGGCATCGTTGACGCTCCCGTTCTTCTGGGGTGAGAAGGGTGCAGTCCACCTGCACAGATTCAGACTCCTCCATCTGCGGAATAGGTGAGGTGGACGATCGGGTGGGACCTGCTCTGGATCAGGCTGGCGTCTGGCAGTGGAGAGCCCCCTAAAATCTCTCCTGCCTACGAACCTGGATGCGGAGGTCAATTCTAATGGCTAGCTCGATGATCCCGTTGAGTGTGGGGGGAACCTCTTACGAAACCAGCTCATCCTTGAAGTAGTCAGCTAAGCTGTGGAGGAAGGCGTCCACCTGGGCGGCAGGGTTCCAGCAGCTCCGACTGGCTCTGGTGTGGAAATCAATGGAGTAGTCAGCAACCGTTCCCTTGTTTCAGGGTTAGTAGTCCCTGAGCAACCTCGGAGCTGTAGACCCCCTGATCGAAGACCTTACATAACTCCCCTGTGAAGAACTGGAACAATACGCAGGCTGAGGACTGTCTCTTCCACTCAGCGGTGCCCCATGTAAATGATAGTGAAGGCCACCTTTGCCTGCTCGGAAGCAAAGGTACGGGGATGGAGGGAGATCTGTAGAGAGCAGTTTGTCAGGAAGGGGGCGCAGGTCTCTGAGTCTCTGTTGTAACACTCAGGGGTTCCTACTCGAGGTTCTGGAGTCCCCATGGGTAGCACAGGGTCAGGAGCTGGTACAGGTGCAGGAGGGGCAGCGGGCTGAGCCACCATAGACGTCAGCTGCAGCAGTTGGTCGGATAATGCCGCAAAGGATTGCCTGATGTCGGAGGCGGTGGCTGACATCATGGCCTCGTGGTGCTGGAGGGCGGCTTCAATCTTTTCCAATTGGCTCAGGGGAGTCGGATTGCGTGCTGGGTTCATGTCTGGCCAGACTGTACTGGCACGGGGAGTGGCAGAACCCAAAAGCAGCACAATCAGCACGAATGACTCTTTACTGGTTCTTAATGATTTTCAAGCAGGAGTAAACAGAATGCAGAGCAGAGTAACTTGTTGTAGATCACAATCCGAAACTTGTGGATGTTGAGTGGAGCTCTTCCAGGAACCCGAGGGAGTAGGCGCCAATGACAGGATTCAAACCCGGGTCACCCACACCGTAGGCGGGAGTGTTACCGCTGGGCCACCAGAACAGGCTGGTTTGAGGCTCGGCAGACTGGGTCGTATCCACACAGACAGGCAGTGGGGTGGCAGGATGGGTGGCTTGGAAGACGGCAAACAGGAACCAGGAAGCACACAGGCAGAACTCAGAGTCAGAGGTGAGAGCACGTAGTCAGAGGCAGGCAGAGTCGATTCCAAGAAGTCAGACCGAAGGTAAACGCTGGAGAGTAGGGCATGCTGCAACGATAATCTGGCAGTGAGTTAGTGAAACAGAGCTGCTTATATACTGGCTGGTTAACGAGACTCAGCTGAGAGCAACAGCAGTGGAAGGGGTGTGGCCGAGCAGAGGGAGAGGCAGCAGCAGTCTGTGACAAGATCTTAATCCCATGTGCAATTGCAAACCATAGTTTATCTTTATATCGGGTTTGAAGCAGTGGCTTCTTCTTTGCTGGGTGGCCTTTCAGGTTATGTCGATACCAGACTGGTTTTATTTCGGTTATCAGCAATTTTGTACCCATTTCCTCCAGAATCTTCACAAGGTTCATTACAGTTGTTCTGGGATTGATTTGCACTTTTCGCATCAAGGTACATTCATCTGTAAAGGATAAAATGCGTCTCCTTCCTGACTGATGTGACAGTCGTGTGGTCCTATGATGTTTATACTTGCATATTATTCTTTGCACAGATGAACCAGGTACCTTCAGGCTTTCACAGATTGCTCCCAAGGATGAACCAGACTTGTGGAGGTCCATAATTTTTTTGTCTGAGGTCTTGGCTAATACGTCAAATTTTCCAATGATGTCAAGCAAACAGGCAGTGAGATTGAAAGTAGACCTTAAAATAAATGTACAAGCACACATCCATTTAACTTAATTAACCCATGAGACGCTTGTAAAGCCATGACATCATTTTCTGGAGTATTCCGAGCAGTTTAAGGTGGCTCAATAGGGAAAAAATGGTCATTTTGTTTACAATAATTTGAACCCTACAACACTCAATATATCCTTTGCTGTACAAATATTACATTCTACACTATTCACCCTTTTCATATTTCGAACGAAAGCTGAATATCTTGCATTCCTAAGGAACCACACCCAAAGTACTGAACACACACATTTCGAGCTGGCTCAAAACCAAGCTCATGCTAAAGAAGATATCTCAAAAAGGAAATATAGGGCACTGGAGGCCCCAAAAGCTCCCGCCGTTAAGGTAGATTACTGCTATAAAAATACCATTACCATTTCCACATTTTTCACGCACCATTTCTCAAAAACTGCTAGTCCGATTTTAATGAAGTTTGGAACATAAATAGTTTACAGCATGATGGTTGTCCTGAACCTAAAAAATATGGCCCTTTTGGCACTCTTTTAATTTCAGGGGGTGCTGAATATATAATGTCAATTAGTTACTGAGGTATGGTGTTTTGAAATTGTCATGATATGCCCCTTTGCGGCGACCATCTTGGACACCTAATTTGCATAATTTATGCAAATCACCTCCATCCTTGCTAATTTGAATGTTTACTTCTCATATCAATAAAGAAATTTGATGTAAGTGATGAAATAAAGATTTTCATGCTTAATAGCAGTGTTCTACCTGATAAACAAAATGTCAAAGTTTTTGTTGACAGACGCATGCATGGATGGACGCACGCACGGATGGATCCCGATAACATAGCTCCCGTGCCACTCAGGCGGTGGGAGCTAATTAGGAGCCTGTAACTGAAAATGTTGATAAAATAAAATAATGCAAAATGTCGAAGTTTTTGGTGATATTTTTAGGCCAGTGACCTTGAAAAAATAGGCCAAGGTCACCTTTAGGCAGGTCATTTGTAGGACTTTATGAGATGCATGTCCAGTAAAAATTAGGAGCCTGTAACTGAAATAGTTGATGAGATAAAGCAAAATGCCGAAGTTTTTGGTGATATTTTGAGGCCAGTGACCTTGAAAAAATAGGCCAAGGTCACCTTTAGGCACATCATTAGTAGGCCTTTATGAGATGCATGTCCAGTAAAAATTAGGAGCCTGTAAGTGAAATAGTTCATGAGATAAAGCAAAATGCCGAAGTTTTTGGTGATATTTTGAGGCCAGTGACCTTGAAAAAATAGGCCAAGGTCACCTTTAGGCACATCATTAGTAGGCCTTTATGAGATGCATGTCCAGTAAAAATTAGGAGCCTGTAACTGAAATAGTTGATGAGATAAAGCAAAATGCCGAAGTTTTTGGTGATATTTTGAGGCCAGTGACCTTGAAAAAATAGGCCAAGGTCACCTTTAGGCACATCATTAGTAGGCCTTTATGTGATGCATGTCCAGTAAAAATTAGGAGCCTGTAAGTGAAATAGTTCATGAGATAACGGAAAATGTTGAAGTTTATGGTGATATTTATAGGCCAGTGACCTTAAAAAATAGGGCAATGTCACCTTTAGGCACGTCATTTGTAGGCCTTAATGATATCAGGGCTCGACATAAGCAGTGGCCCGGGGCCACCAAAATTTGCTCTCGGGCCAACAGATTTCCGAGATTGATCAATTTTAGTGGCCCGATCGGGCCACCAAAGAAAATACAGAAAACATGCACATAAACAATGAAGGTCAATTTATTTGTATTACCTTCATTCATGAAGCTCGAGAAGCGCGATTTGTGACTCTTGTTAATTTGCGATCGGCGACGCCTCTTTTTCATTTACATTAAGACTCTGAGTAAAACACATGCTCCGATCCAGTGCGTATGCATGCATGCATGCCGCGTGTATAGTCTGATAGCTAGGTCGATCGCAAGGAACATAGAATGTACGTAACCGTCCCGGCTTCCCCTGACTTGGCTGCGTGCCCTGCCGTACCGATAGCATGCAGCGGCGGCTAACAATAACAATGCATATACTGTGACGCATCAATACACTTGAACCACGTGAACGTACGTAGGTGAAGCATACACTCAAACATGTCTGTACACAGTGCATACACACATACAATGCTCTCACACATTTATGTTGTAAATAAAATGTACATATGTTGTTGTTAAATTTAAACATCTCCCTTTTTTCTCATTTGTTTGTTTAAATTGTCATTGTTGGCATTTTGGTGGTGGTGGTGGTGTGTGTGCGTGTGTATGTGGGGGGGGGGTGCCTGTGTTTTTAAAGTGTAAACGGGTACTAATAGTTATCTATAGCCGACGAGAGTTCAAATGAATTGACAAAAGGGTTTAAATTTATTGATTTAATGATGGCTTTAAAGGAAGTTTGTGTAAAATTGCATAAATAGCCAAACTATACAATTTTGAACAATTGTTCATGTTTTACCTTAAATTTTTTTCGGGCCACCAAATTTTATGTCCGGGCCACCAAAAATATGAAATTCCATAATTTTGGTGGCCCAAACAGGCCACCAGAAAAAAAAAGTTATGTGGAGCCCTGTGATATGCATGTCCAGTAAGAATTAGGAGCCTGTAACTGAAATAGTTGATGAGATAAAGCAAAATGTCGAAGTTTTTGGTGATATTTTTAGGCCAGTGACCTAGAAAAAATAGGCTAAGGTCACCTTTACGCACATCATTTGTAGGCCTTTATGAGATGCATGTCCAGTAAAAATTAGGAGCCTGTAACTGAAATAGTTGATGAGATAAAGCAAAATGTCGAAGTTTTTGGTGATATTTTGCGGCCAGTGACCTTGAAAAAATAGGCTAAGGTCACCTTTATGCACGTCATTTGTAGGCCTTTATGAGATACATGTCCAGTGAAAATTAGGAGCCTGTAACTGAAATAGTTCATGAAATAAAGCAAAATGCCGAAGTTTATGGTGATATTTATAGGCCAGTGACCTTGAAAAATAGGCCAAGGTCACCTTTAGGCAGGTCATTTGTAGGCCTTTATGAGATGCATGTCCAGTAAAAATTAGGAGCCTGTAACTGAAATAGTTGATGAGATAAAGCAAAATGCCGAAGTTTTTGGTGATATTTTGAGGCCAGTGATCTTGAAAAAGTAGGCCAAAGTCACCTTTAGGCACGTCATTTGTAGGCCTTTATGGGATGCATGTCCAGTAAAAATTAGGAGCCTGTAACTCAAATAGTTGATGAGATAAAGCAAAATGCCGAAGTTTTTGGTGATATTTTGAGGCCAGTGACCTTAAAAAAATAGGCCAAGGTCACCTTTAGGCACATCATTAGTAGGCCTTTATGAGATGCATGTCCAGTAAAAATTAGGAGCCTGTAACTGAAATAATTGATGAGATAACGGAAAATGTCAAAGTTTTTGGTGATATTTTTAGGCCAGTGACCTTGAAAAAATAGGCTAAGGTCACATTTAGGCACATCATTTGCAGGCCTTTATGAGATGCATGTCCAGTAAGAATTAGGAGCCTGTAAGTGAAATATACTATTCAAAAAAAGTAGGGGATATTTCATTTTGAGATCAAAATTTTCACATATACAAAGGGATATGAAACCATGTTGTATAGTTCCTTACTGAGGAAGCATTTCCAAAGAAATTCATCACCCAAACACATCAATGACACTCTCACGATCTGCATGGGATGCTATTGATGATCAAGGGGTTGTGCCACAAATTTGCATGACTCTGAATTGGAAGGTTAGAGCCACTGTAAAGGAAGATTTTGAAGAGAAAGCATCAGATTATCAGTGGTTGAAGTCGTTAATTAAACAGAGACCATGCGCCGTCTAACACAGGAGGAGAGGTTACGTGCCCTTGCATGCTACAGGTTGGCACAAGACAGGTCGTTGTGGCAGGGGCAATGAATGTTTCCTAGTCTGTCATCAGCAGATTATGGTCCAGACATCGTGCTACAGGGTCTGTTCAGGATAGACCACGATCCGGTCGACCAAGGGCAACAACTCAGGCTCAGGACAGATTCATCCGCACTATTGTCTTGAGAAATCGTATGGTAACAGCAAATCAGATAAGGTCTCAACTTCAAAGGGATACTGGTTTGGTAGTGAGTGGCCAGACCATCAGGAATCGTCTGCACAGATTTCACTTACACGCCCGACGCCCTTGTGTCATTCCCTGTTTGAGGGATCGTCACATTAGGGCCAGACTCCAATGGTGTCGCCATCATCAACGCTGGGATAATCGCCGATGGAACAACGTAATGTTCTCAGATGAGTCGAGGTTCACTGTGGACTTCCTTGACAGACGCAGGAGGGTTTGGCGCTGACGTAACAAACGTTTCCATGACGTTAACGCCATTAGACATGATCCGTATGGGGGTGGATCTGTAATGGTGTGGGGAGGCATCACTGCTGCCAGCAGAACAGACTTGCATGTTGTTGCTGGACGTGTCACAGGGCAGTACTACGGGACAACATCTTGGCACCCCATGTTGTGCCGTTTGCACGCCGTTATGGCCGCCGTTTCATTTTCCAAGATGACAATGCCAGATGTCATAGGGCCAGGATCGTTACAGATTACCTCCAGCAGGAGAATATCACCACATTACCATAGCCAGCACTCAGTCCGGACCTTTCCCCATCGAAAGCATGTCTGGGACATGCTTGGACAGCGGCTACGCCTAACGCCAACAACCTCCTGCCAATGTCCAAGAACTTGCTGCAGCATTGCAACAGGAATGGAATAACGTTCCCCAAAATGACCTGGGACGCCTCGTTAGGAGTATGCCACGCTTGGTCGAGCTTGTCTAGCCAACCGAGGGGTTTTACCCGCTACTGACTCTGTTTCACAATGGTGGTAAATTTGCTGTGTGACCCTGTGTTTGTGTTGACCCTTATTCTGGAGAATCTGTCCTTTACTGACTGTACACAGGGTTTCGAATAAATTGACAAATGTTTCCTTAATGTTTTTATGTCATTTGTTTCCTTCCTGACCTCATGATCTGCATTTCATGGTACTTGTAAATCCAATATCCCCTACTTTTTTTGAATAGTATAGTTGATGTGATAAAGCAAAATGTCGAAGTTTTTGGTGATATTTTGAGGCCAATGACCTTGAAAGAAATAGGCCAAGGTCACCTTTAGGCACGTCATTTGTAGGCCTTCATCAGATGCATGTCCAGTAAAAATTAGGAGCCTGTAACTGAAATCATTGATGAGATAAAGCAAAATGTGTTGACAGACGCACGCACGGACGGAGCCCGATACCATAGCTCCCGCACCACGAGCGGCGGGAGCTAAAAAAAAAAAAAATGCTTCATCCTTGAAATTTTGCTTCAAGAATAACAATACCTAGAACTGCGCAACCTGCCACTTTAAGCTTATTACTGTACATATTTAAAGTTTTATCATGCTTCAAAATAATAACTCCAAATATTTCAGGGATGACTTCTCGCAAGTTCTCATAACTTTTAAGTTATTGATCTGAATCTCACCAAAGTGGCAGGTTGCATAGCTCTGTTAATGTCAAAAACAACCTGAAAATTGCAGCCAGTTATCTTTTATAGTTTTCACCAAATCACATTTCTTAGTGTAAAAACAGCCAAAATGTAGAATTTACGAAAATTTGGACATGTACAAACATTTGTCCAGTTCTTCTTTAGTCATTAGAATGCAACTGGTTCATAGGAAGGACCTTCCCCTGCCTCCAATGTCTCAGTTACCCCTTTTCCACCTAAAGGAACCTAATGCTAGTGCCGTGCTGGTGCTAGTACCAGTGCTTAGTTGGTTCAACTCACGCACCTCCTAAGAAGCTGTTTGGTTTTCCATCGCCGAGGAGCCAAATCAGAGCCACGCGATTACGTCACTGTAATTTAAGACCAGCAGATCAGGAGAAAATGAATGTTGTTTGAGATCTGCATCTCTCTCAGCAGCGCCACGTAACATCTGGCAATACAGAAATACAGTATGGACTGGGGGAAACCACTTAATAAAAAATGTAAAACTGAAATAATGCTTGTGTTTCTATGCTCAGTAATACTATTACTGTCATTGAGGTTTTATCCTTTTTAGAGGGGAAAAGGAATATAGCCGATTCGATTGCTATGATCTTGAACTGGATTAAGATCAGATATTTAAAAAGCAGCAATATAAGGTGCATACTGTATCTTGCATTGTTGTCCGTGCAAGTTAAAAATACCAAAACCTTGTGCAGAAATAGGGTGTAATAATAGGAACACGCCATCCATCTTTACTTTTCCCAAGGAAGCAGGCAGGTAATAAATAAACGAGCAACTGTCGATTTCATTCCAGCTTCAGAACTTTGAACGATCTAATGTAGTTTTGAAATGACATTCAAGCTTGCTAATGGCAATAACAGTAATTTTGAACGCCCTATCTGGCCAGCTAACTCATATTCGTAATGCTTATTAATGCTTATTAGCGTAAGCGGCGCAGAAAGTAAAATGAAATATAAACGCATCATGCAGATATGACATATGCTCATACATCCCAACGTTCACTGCGAGCAGAACGCTCAAAATACTTCCGCGACCACGCTGGTCGTGTTGGTAAACTCCGCCCCACATAATCGGTGCTTGCTCTGGACCAGCAAGGAGTTGGTGCTTACTCTAGCACCGGTTTTAAGAGCCAGGAGCTGGTGCTTAGGCTGTGGAAAACGAAAGAACCGGTGCCAAGTCAGGCTCTGGCTCCGAACCAGCACCAGCACCAGCTCGGTGGAAAAGGGGTAAGTGTAACCCTTCCTGTTTGCCTATTGGGCCGCCTTAAGGGTGTAGTCAACTCAGTGTATGTAAATTTCTGACCCACTGGTACGGCGATAGTGAATTAAAAGTGAAATAATGTTTCTGTAAACAATTGTTGAAAAAATTGCTTGTGTTATGCACAGATAGATGTTCTGACTGACTTAATATTAAATCTGTGGACTGGTGAAAAAATGAGTTTTAATGACTTCAAACTAAATGTATATACTGTTCCGACTTCAACTAAATTATTCCCGTAACATTTTTTATACAGTTCCAAAATTTTTTTTCTTCATTTTTTTAGTGATTTGTTTATGATTGCAGCAGAATTTACGAGGATCCGATGGACAAGAAGGTATATGAGATTCCTAATGCGAGTGAGTAATATGCTGTACAGTGGCGTGCAAAAATTTGGGCACCCCTGGTTTAAATGTCTGTTACAATTAATCTCCAAGTAATTGAAAGCAAACCTGAGCACTAAATGCTACAAAGTTAAACATGACACCTTTCTGCAAATTTAAAAGCAAGGTTTTTTTTTATTTTAATTTTTCTGAGTTTTTAAATGATAAGAAAGGTAAAAGGGCCCTGTGCAAAATTTTGGGAACCCTCTTGGATTATTCTTTGTTACCTTTTAAGAAGATGATTACTAAGGCCCAGACCCAGGTGATTTACTCGTTAGGTCTTCAATGAGTCAGGTGAATATAATTCCAGGGTTGAACTATACATTCTGAAGTAACTTCAAGCCTTCTAAAGTATCTGACTGTGGTGGCTGTTGTGTCTGGTGTTATAAACCATGTGTTCCTCTAAACAGTTGTCCAAGGATGTCAAAATCAAGATAATTCACTTCCACCAACAAGGAGAGGGCTACAAAAAACTCTTGCAAAGTTTCAAACTACCCATTTCTACTGTCAGAAACATCGTAAGAAAATGGAAAATAAATGGAACAATTGAAGTCAAGGCACGATCTGGAAGACAAAAAAAAAAAATTCAGATAGAATGGCCTGAGATCTGGTGAGAAATGCTCAGAAGAACCCACACATCACTGCAAAAGAGCCGCAAAAAAGAGTAGCAGACACAGGTCTAGTTGTTCACAAGACAACAATACAGCGTACAATAAACAACAAAGACCTACATAGCAGAGTTGCAAGAAAGAAGCCTTTCCTACGACCTCAACACAAAATTAAGCCTCAGAAGTACGCAAAAGAAAACCTTGAGAAACCTCAAGCCTATTGGAACAATGTGCTTTGGATTGATGAAACCAAAATTGAACTTTTTGGCCGCAACCAAAGAAGGTATGTTTGGAGAAAAAAGGCTGAAGCATTTGTCGAAAAGAATATGTTGCCAACTGTTAAGCATGGAGGTGGATCCATTATGCTTTGGGTTCGTGTAGCAGCTGGGGGCACAGGCAAGATTGTGCAGGTGGAGGGAAGAATGGATTCCACCAAATATCAAGACATTCTAGAGGCTAATGCTCAAAGCTCAGTCCAGAAATTGAAGTCGAAGAAACGTTGGGTATTCCAGCAAGACAATGACCCGAAGCATACCTCAAAATCCACCATGAAGGACCTCCAGGAAAGACGGATGAAGGTTTTGGAATGGCCATCACAGTCCCCAGACTTGAAAATCTGTGGAGAGACCTCAAACATGCCGTGTATGCAAGAAGGCAGAAGAATATTTCTGAGCTAGAGGTGTTCTGTCAGAGAGAATGGGAAAAAATTCCAGAGACAAGAATTGAAAGACTCTTAGCTGGCTACAGGAAGCATTTGCAAGCTGTTATAGAGCTGCCCGAGGAGGAGTTACTAGCTGACACGGTTCCCAAACTTTTTCACGAGGCCTTTTTCCTTGCTTCATTATTCTGAAACTGTAAAAAGCTAAAAATAGAAATTATTCTTGCTTTAAAATGTGATGAAATGTGTCATGTTCAACTTTGTAGCATTTATTGTCCAGGTTTGCTTTCAATCACTTGAAGATTAATTGTAACAGACATTTAAACCAGGGGTGCCCAAATTTTTGCACCCATTGTATATGAATGTGAGAGGACATTCATTTATTCGATAACCTTATTGAGGTGGATGAGTTAAACACAAACGTGGGGAAGTAAAAAAAAAAAAAGGACTGTGACAAAATTTATAAACGTAATTACTCCACTTGAATAAAAACAAAACACCTTAAGAGGAGAAAACACACAAAAGGCAAAAAATTCTAAGAGCAACACTGGAAATTTTCACAAACGATGTTCAACGCTGCACAAGATTGACAACTGAGGGAGGTTTAAAGCAAATAAGATTAAGCACCGCAATGTAGCACGAGAGACGGCTTACTTTCGCACATTTCCATAGTACGAGCAAGGGTGTGATTCGCTGTCATTTTCACAAGTAAAATCAGCGTTTGTCATATCTCAGGTTTGTTCAGGTGCTTCTCCGAGATGCAGTTTGGAAAACTAATGGATGGCGCTTATGTGAAAATTACTAATGCCCAATGAATGGTCTAGGTGACCACCAGAGTTTCTTATTAAAAAATGGCAGACACTTAGCCCCATTCCGACTACACCCTACTGCACGATTTTCCGGTTAAGCTATCTTACATTGCTTTGTGGCACTCTGTCATCTTTGGCTTAAAGAAACTTAAATGGGGAACAGAAGATGCAGGTGGAAACAACTGATGATAACTAAGGTACAAATTCTGAAAGTCATCAGTCCCGAGGGTTGGAAATCTAACAGAACCTTTGGGTACCCTCTCTGCTGACATCTGATGGACACAGTATGTATTCCGCCACTATGTGGCAAAAAAAAAAATCATATCCATTTTCCCTCAAATTTCTCGATATTATTCATTTCATTTAGATTTAATTACAAACTCACATTGTATGACGTCCTCTCTTGTCTCAGGGTCCAAACCAAGAATATTGACTTTACTCACAGTAGAGAGAGAGAACACAGGAAAGTTGAGTGAAAAATTATCTTGTTATGTATAATATTCTGGGCAAATGAAACAGAATGTAAATAAAAATTTCACAAAAAAATATTCTTGTGAAATCAAAACTGATTCAGTATGGCAGTCTCAACTGCTTTCCCAAATTCAAGCAAATTTGTGATTAGATGAGACAAGATCATGACAATTTACCTAAAAATGTTATCGCAAAATTTTATCTTAAAACATTGATCCTGTCTGAAACACTGACACTGGCATTTCTGACTGGATGCCATTCTAAATGTTTGTACTCCTCAACAGATATCCCTCTCTGGCTAAAATTAACTCTAGGAGATTGGGACTGGGACTGGGGTCTTGCACCTATTGGTTGTTAACAGTGTTCATGTCATTGAACTTCACTATTTGCCTGAGCCAAGGCCGATTTTATATGAGCATTAAGATGAGAAAAAGTATAAGTTGGACTGAGTTTTATCACCACCTTACACCACGCGATCCAGATGACGACAGTGTGCCACAGCTTGAGAAATACTCTCATGATTTTATTCTGAAATTGAAAGTCGTTTGGTGTACTGTCAGCATAACACAGAGCACCTCACCAGTGTATCATGTGCTTTTGCTGAACACAATTTCTGCAGCGCAGTTTGTTCACAAACCTTTATCAGACATCCTGATAAACTCTGATCTTAAAACATCCTCCAGTCGCTCTTTCAGTTCAGAGACAGATTTCCTCACGGCCTCAAAAGTGTTGTGTGGACTGACAGTGATGCTGGGTAAGTCTCCAGGTTCAGGAGGGGCACAGAGAGACTGACAGCTCTGCAGAAAGACAGACAGACAGACAGACACATACAGACAGAACAGACTCAGATTATTTCTGGTGCAGAGGCCAGGAGCAGATCTTTGTAAATGAGGAGCTCACCTCACCATGTATGTACAATGAACACAGTGCAGAGAGTCATGCTCCTTTCACACAGGAAAGCTGGGGTCTAGATGGGATACGGACCATGGCCTCTCCCAGCGTTTGGCCAATTCTCACCACACACCAGTCGGTCCAGTCAACGGTGACGAAAGTTAATCATGGCTTATTAGCATACACTGACCACATTGTAATACTTTTGTTGCCTTTACTGACGTTTGTAGCCAATTTGTGAAAACATTGGGTTAAAACTGTATGTTCAGTAAAATCCTGCTCCAAACTTTTTCATTCATGATTACCATCAGGTTTGAATTTGTGCACATAATGCCATTAAACAAATGAAAGTAATTTTGCATGCACAACCCCGTTCGCTCAAAAGTTGGGATGCTCTATAAAATGAAAATAAAAACAGAATGCAGTTATTTGAAAATCATTGAAGCTTTATATTTAATCAAAGAAAGACGAAGACAAAAACTGAGAAATGTTTTTTTTTTTTTTTTTTTTTAAATATCAGCTAATTTTGAAATAGAGGCATGTTTACCACTTTATTGGGCATCTCGATCAAAATGGCCCAAAAACGAAGCTGAAAGCTGACAATAATCTCCTATTTGCTCCCAGTATCATTCTCTTGTTACAGATTAGATTTTGTTGTAAGGTTGTCATAGCCTTACAAAATTTTCATTGAGATGCTTGATTTCAAAAAGTTTCTGTGTGTCGCTGTGCGGTAGATGGCCAATTTTAGACTGTCCTCTCAAAATTTTTAATTTGCTGCTTTTCTTGTGGCTCCATAGGAGTTCTAAATGCATTTGAGATGTTTATGTAACCAAGCCTCAGATTTTTTGGCACGTGTCGCTGTGATGATCACATGAAAAACTCAGCTATGCAAGCTCAGAACTTTGAGTGATGCCAGTGCTCATAATTTTTGTGACCCCCAAATTTTTCAAGAGTACCCATAAACTGAGATGACAGCCTTTATTCCAGACAAGGTTTTGCCATTGAAGATATTTGCCCACGAAAATGCTGAATTTTGGCCTTTCTGAGATTACATCAACACTTGGTTCATGATTAATCAACACTGGTAAGCAAGGAGCTTGTTTTGCTGTTGCTGACCTCTTGGCTGTGCTGTAGCGCTGTTCGTTGGTGTTCATTCTACTTGAGTTGAGACAGAGGAAGACGTGTAGGATCTAAACTGAAGATTTACTCTTGTCTAAACGGAGTTTTCTGAAAATAATTCGTCTGTTAAGGCTCAAACAGTATTAGAGATTAGACAATTTGCTCCCGAGGTATAACCTTTGTTGCATTAGGGGCAGGGAGAATCTTCCTCCTTCTTTTTCCCCTTTTTCCCCCTGTAACAACTCGGTGAGCAAACAGCCAAATTAAGTCGCTAATCTGGTCAAACAAAGGCGACGGGGGTTTTTTTGGGGTTTTTTTGGGGGGTTTCAGTCTCCCGGGAGCAAACTAAGGTAAAGTAAAATAAATTTAAACGCTAAATAATTGTCTAACTGAGTGAATTGTGTGCTATACAAAGTAAAACAGAGTTGTTTTTAAGGACTGAGGTACACTGTCGCCTGCTTTTTCTGTAGCTGATTTAGCTAACGAACTATTGTAAGCTCTCAACGCCAAGAATATATCAAATTACCGGGATATCTAACGATAACCCGGTCTGGTTTCATACTTGGTCGCTTGCCTTTCATACAGTCTTCTAGCCAATAAATATTGACGTTCACCGGGGTTTTTTAGTCCCCTTCGTTCTCTATCCTGACCACATTACCGCATAAACGCATTGCCAAGCTTGAATATTAACGCGAACCGGGGTTTTTGTCAAAG
Organism: Gymnothorax javanicus; assembly: GCA_029692085.1. Taxonomy (NCBI): domain Eukaryota; kingdom Metazoa; phylum Chordata; class Actinopteri; order Anguilliformes; family Muraenidae; genus Gymnothorax; species Gymnothorax javanicus. The sequence goes on along the minus strand of JAFJMP010000055.1, from coordinate 108,847 downwards.
AGCAGGTTAAGTGCATAAAGAATAAAAATGGATCGCTGCTATATAATAACAAGGATATGCGGACACCTTAAACGGTTACTTTGTTGAGAATTTTACCTTAGAGCGGTCTTTATTCGCCAGAGGGCATGTCCAATGCTCAAGATTATTTAGCGGAAATTGAGGTTAGGGATAACGTAGTATTAGACAAGTTGCATAAACTAAAGGCAGATAAGGCGGCGGGTCCTGATGGCTTATATCCTAGAGTGCTCAGGGAAGTTAGTGAGATCATCTTTAAGCCGCTTATCCGCCCATCTTTAGGCGGTCTTTAGAAACTGGAGAAATACCAAATGATTGGAAACAGGGTAATATAATACCAATATATGAGAAAGGGGACTGTACTGAGCCAGGTAATTACAGGCCAGTCAGTTTAACTTGCATTGCGTGCAAAAAAATATTGGAATCTATCATAAAAGATGAGCTGGACTTATTTCTTGAACGTAACAATATCTTGAGGGATAGCCAACATGGTTTCCGTAGGAAAGGAAGGTCATGCCTGACAAACCTTCTGAATTTTTTGAAGAGGCCACCAAGACTTATGACCAGATCAGGGCTTATGACATCATATATTTGGATTTTCAGAAAGCATTTGACACAGTACCGCATAAGAGACTAATTTTTAAAATGAGCTCCATTGGAGTTACAGGAGGTATTCTGAAGTGGATTCAAAACTGGTTGCAGGACAGAACACAAAGAGTGGTGGTCAGTGGTATCTCATCTGAGCTAGGTATGGTGGGGAGCGGTGTCCCCAGGGATCGGGTGTTGGGACCCCTGCTGTTCCTCATCTACATTAATGACCTTGATAGGAATATTGAGAGCAGATTAGTGAAATTTGCAGATGATACTAAATTGGGAGGTTTGGCAAATAGTTTAGAGTCCACTAAAGTGATTCAGGATGATTTGGATAGAATCCAGAATTGGGTAGAAATGTGGCAAATGAAATTTAATGTAGCGAAATGTAAAGTAGTACATGTAGGTAATAAAACATTAGACGGGATTACTTCATGGGAGGTTTTAAACTGGAATGTGCTCCACAAGAGAAGGATCTGGGAGTGATTGTTAACCAAACCCTCACAGGCTCTAGCCATTGTACCGTAGCAGTTAAAAAAGCCAATCGGATGCTGGGATACATTGCCAAAAGTATTGAGTTCAAATCCAAGGAGGTGATGCTTCTTTTGTACAACACATTCGTCAGACCACATCTAGAGTATTGTGTACAGTTCTGGGGACCATACTTTAAGAAAGACATAGTCTTACCCACCACTGTATCTTGTACGCAGAATCTGATTGGCCTTCTTTGTATGTACGCAGACGTATGCATTGGTTGGGTTTTATTTATAAAACTCTCCTTGGCTGGTCCTTCAGATTTATGTACATATATCCTGAGAAGCCAAATCCAATATGGGCTTCGCTCAAAGGATACTGTGCAATTGACTGTTCCAGCGTGTCCGCACGGTTGGGAAAAAGAGCATTCAAATATGCTGCCCCTTTTACATGGAACACCCTTCAAAAAGATTTAAAACTGCCGGAATTAATTACTTATGATGCCTTCGCTATGATTTTAAAGGACCTTGAACGTAAATCCATTGGACAGTGTTGCTGTACTTAAATATCATCAGTATCATCAAAAATGAGCATTTTATATGATCACTATTTATTATTTGTATATCTGCTCTGTACTTTGCTCCATTTTGCTTCTGAATGTTGTGTGTATTGTTTTTAATTTTGTGTTACAGACGTGTGTTGCTGCCTTTCTTGGCCAGGTCTCCCTTGTGAAAGAGGTCCGAGATCTCAATGGGCTAATTACCTGGTTAAATAAAGGTTAATAAATAAATAAATAGAGGCTTTAGAGAAAGTTCAGAGAAGAGCCACAAAGCTAATTCCGGGTATTAAAGATGAAAGCTATGAGAAAAGGCTGAAGATCCTTAATCTCTTTAGTCTTAGGAAAAGGAGACTAAGGGGTGATCTGATTGAGGTCTTTAAATATGTTAAAGGGATTAACAAAGTGAATTATGTAGGATTCCTTCAACCAAGTGTTGTTAGTAGAACTCGGGGTCACAAATGGAAGCTGACCAAAGGTAAATTTAGCACTGATATTCGGAAATATTTCTTCACCCAAAGAGTAATTTGATTGTGGAACAGCTTGCCTGACCATATTGCTGAGGCAGAGACCTTGGGAGTTTTCAAGAGCAGGCTTGACTTAAAGTTAGATACCATTGAGTCATTGAGTATCTGAAGTGATATATTCACGATAGTACAAAGAAACTGGCGAGCCTAGTTGGGCTGAACGGCCTGTTCTCGCCATTCATGTTATGTTAAGTCATGTTATGTTAATAGTCCATAAGACGTTATACTCAGGCTGTGATGTCAGAAAGACTGCACAAAAGAACATGAAAAGAGGAACTGAATTGAATTGAATTGAGCTCTAACAGAAGAAAAGCCCTAAACTTGAGCCTCATGTTTTGGCAGAATCTTGGCGGTTTTCCCCTAAAAACCATGGGGTAGCCTAACTCTGCGCAGAAAAACCTAAAGACAAAAGTGCTCTGGCTTCTGGAGTTAATGGGTGAGCCCTTTCACCAGCCTGAGTTTTGAAACGAAAAAAGACTCCCACACACGGTCTTCTCACTTGCAATAAATTTATTAGTCGATGTTTCTGTCAACCCACCTTCCTCAAGACAACAAACCAGCCTGAGTTTGAAAGCAATCGGTGAAATGGCGTGTGTCACCCCTGCCTGGTCCTCTCGTGGACACGCCCTTAACCAGCATTTGTGGATGCAGCGACTAACTGTGTTCACTGACAATGGTTTTCTGAAGTGTTCCTGAGTCCATGCAGTGATTTCCACCACCGAATCCTGTCAGTATTTAATAAACTGCTGTCTGAGAGCTGAGGATTACAGCCATAATCAGTATTGTTTTTCGGCCTTGTCCCGTGCATACAGAGATTTCTCCGAATTCTTTTAATCTTTAAATGATTTCATGAACCATAGATGATCAAGTCCCCAAATTCATTCATTCAAAGTCAAACAAGATCACTCTGAGATGGGAATGAATAATTTTGGGGAACTGAGCTGCCGTAAACATATTTTCAGGGGATGAACAAAATCCTCTTCTTTCATAAAAGAAAAAACAAGAGGAACTCTTGAAATCGGGGAACATAAGGGGGCACAAAGGCCAACGAAAAACTACACTCAAAGAGCTGATAAAAATGGGGGGAATAACAAAGCTAACAAGAGGCACTCGTAGAGTGCAAACCTCCGCCAAGGCAGCACAATCCAAATCTTCGTGAGTGGGAGCAAAGTTCAGTGATCGCATGTCATACGATTTCTTTTTTTTTTTTTAAAGATTATTTTTTTGGGAATTTTTCCTTTATTTGACAGTTATATAGTGTAGAGAGACAGGAAGGTTGGGGAGAAGAATGGGGGAAGACATGCAGCGAATGACCTGAGCCGGAATCGAACCCAGGTCGCTGCAGAAAGGACACAGCCTTTATGATACGCGCGCTTAGACCGATGAGCCACCGGGGCGCCCCGTCATACGATTTCAAGATGGCTGCCGTAGCGGCCATATTGTTTCACTGATCGCGGTGAAAATCAATAGGGTCCATCCGATGTAATAGCAATGCATGCACAAAATTTTAGACAAATCCATGCATTACTTTTTGAGTTATGTTGTTCACAAACAGACAGACAGACAGAAAGGGGCGAAAACATAACCTCCACCCCAACTTCGTTGGCGTAGGTAATAAATAACCCAAAGAAATTTACCATCAAGTTTTGGTCAGTTGTTAAAAAAAAATGTTTGATTTAGCCAGTCACTGTAAAATATCCTAAATGTCTGAGTGCAAACGCAGTTGTTTAAAGCAAGTGTCTCTGATCATAACCAGTGAAGATCCATGACAGAACCCCAGGATGAGTAACCCCTGCTCCTCCTTTCACACTGAAGCTCCCAGGTCATGAACAGGGCTATGGGCTCAGGGTGGTTTATTAGAACTGACCCTTTAACACGACAGAACTTTCCAGAGTTGAGGATAAGAGAGCCAGTGTTGTTACCTGGAGGAAATGGATGTGATCCTCTATGTGTGAAAGCTGCTCCAGCTCAACGTCTCTCCTCCTCAGCTCAGCAATCTCCTGCTCCAGTCGCTCCAGGAGTCCTTCAGCCCGACTCACTTCAGCCTTCTCCTGATCTCTGATCAGCTCTTTCACCTCAGAGCGCCTTCTCTCAATGGAACGGATCAGCTCAGTAAAGATCCTCTCACTGTCCTCCACTGCTGCCTGTGCAGAGCTGTTACGAGACACAGAGAGAGGAGGGCTGTACACATAACTAGGCCTTTCACTCAGGTCTTACGGGGACCCCACACAGCCTGTTCCCCTCAGTGGGATTGAGCCCCACAGGGCTGGAAAGTCGCCCAACACTGGGCTCCTCACCGGCTGACTGGAGGAGAGCCCTGACTGAGCCCTGAAATGGCTCTTCCAGCAGCCAGCTGTTGTCTTCTCCTCTGGTCAGTACCCACCTTGAGTGACTGCACAGCCTGTCTCAGACCCTGCAGCTCCTTCTCTCTCTCCTGGATTCTCTGCTGGAATTTACTCTGTGTCGCCCCCAGCTGCTTCTGTGGATAAAACATTTTCCTTAATAACTCTTATTCTGTAATTATGATTTAATACAGCTATTGCTAACAATGTTCTAAGATTTATAATGAAATTCTTAGATACATTTTGCATGCCACAGATTAAGTGCACGAGATAAAAAGAGGCAATTTGTCAATTATGAAAACATTTATAGTTTGCAGGCTTAGTAGAAACAATTAGCACACAAATACACTTTTCCGAAGGAGCTCAAGATATTCGTGTCTGCATCATTCACACGGCTTCCCTATGCATTTACTGTAAAGACAACAACTGCCAAATGCATTGCACTCGCTCAGTATTTGTCCTCTATCCCGTGCAGATCACTGATCAACGACTACTACACATAACATTGCACTGGAACACCGATCATTATACTAAAGACAAGGTCACGATGATAATGATGACAGGTTATTCCGTGCACCGGCAACAAAACGGCCAAAATAAAGATGTAATGTTTTACTCCTTATCCGAAGATACAGAACGGGCAATAAGATTGTGAACATGAGAGTTTGCACCGAGCATTTTCTTCTTGAAAACTACGAGAGAGATCTCAATCAGAGTTACCTAGTTGTCTTTCTAATCGAATTCTGAATGATGCGGCCATACCATGTATTTCTGACCCAAGCAATTCGCGTCAATCCAGACTCGCTTTCGCCCTCGAAACCCCCGCAGGAGAAAAGAAGACCAACTGAGTTGCAGGCGGGTAAGCTAGCCAGGTAGCTCGCAATTTTCAACACAAATGACAGGCGAAATTTCCTACTTCCAAGCTAGCTTCAGCTAACTCATGTTACTACCATAGGCAAATGCCACTTGACAGAACTGAAGCCGACTGAGCTAAAACAATAAGGTTTGACCAAGGACTGTCCTTGGGTTTGACAAGTTGCCGAAGGGCTAGCAAAATTTTCCACATGCTATCTTGCTCCAGTTTGCTACAGCCGCAAGCTTAAGAAAACCTTTGCGGTGAAGTTATTACTATGCAGCAGCCATGACATACTCCTTTGCTTCCCAGAAACGAATACAACGGGTGCATCTCAAAGCCAAGGCTGCATCCTTCGAGCGCTGCATTTTTAGGGGTCGTCACTTACATCCGCCGAACTAAAATTTAGGGTCAGGGACAAGGTTAAATTTAGGGCTAGGTTTAGGATGTGGGGTTAGAGTTAAGGTTAAGGTTAGGGAAACGACTCACTTAGACCAAAGCTGTTTAACTGAGATGAAATTACGTTACGTCAGTTTGACGGATGGAATGAAGTGACGACCCCTAAAATTGCAGCCATCAAAGGATGCAGCCTAGGATTTGAGATGCACCCTAGAAATCAATAGCAAATAGTTCTTCCTTACCTGCCCCTTCATCGCTGCAGAGTGAAGTAAGTTCACTTCAGCCGTCGACTTCCAGGCTGCAGGCTGCGTAAACACCCTCCCCAAGTACAACCAATCAGATCGCGAGCTGCAGTACAACCAATCCGCTCACGAGGCAGCCAATAGACGAGTTCGGTTTAAGGTCGGAAGTCCGCGAGCGCATGCGCAATAGAGCTAATGTGGGGCATAAGGAAATATAATGGCTATTTGTTGCACGGTGGAGTGCACAAACCAGTATCGGAAAGACGGGGGCATAAGGTGTTTTTAGTGTTCCCCATAAGAGACAAACGACAGGGCGTGGATTCGAGCTATAAATCGGAAAACTTTGTCCCGATTGATCACACTAGAGTCTGCAGAACTCATTTTGTCAGCGGCTGGCCCTACTTCGTTGACCTAAATAATGTTGACTTTGCGCTGTGTTTCCCTACAAACAAAAGGATCTCACACCGACGCAAACTAAAAGGAAAGAGCGATCTGATTGGAGAAACATAGTTAACACACTGGTTGATATTATATCATTTAAGTTGGCCCACAAAGAATTTTTTCATCTGTTGTTGTTTCAAGGTGTTATTGTTGTTGCAGTGTCCAGTTTTTGTATCCACATTTTGAAAAGGGACTGGCTTTGTTCAATCCTATAGGCTATATACAACGTTAAGTAGATGTTAAACTCTATGCAAACAAATATCAAGCCAAAGGGGGAATGTTAGTGCCATACGACGTTTTCAGTCTAGGTCAGCTCTGAGGGCCTTACATTACAGAACTTAGCCCCTCAGAAGTAAGTGTAAGTGTGGTTTTCATTTCGCTGTTTGCAATAATCATTTGATTTCCTTGTGATTTTGATTTCATAATAATTACTTGCTATATATAGCCAACAAAGTTGAATTTGCTTGGCAGTTAGTTTTGAGGACCTGAAATAATGTCATTAACACCACTATGATTGAGTCCCACGCCATAAGTCAGCTAATGGCTACAGTGTTCTTATGATTTAATTTGCATTGTTCAAAACAACCGGCAAGGACACGGATCCTAATCTCCTCTTAACATGGATAAGTGCGCAGGTATACATGTAAAATACAAGGCCATATCATTACTGTTTGACTGAATGATACACATTTGATTTTGGATTTTCATCTGTGCTGAAAATAAAAATGTCAAGGATTTACCTTGAAAGTATCTCACCGACATAGTCTGTCAAGTCTCCGTTGCGCTGAAGAAGTCAATGCTTTCAGTTTGTAGGAGAAAACTGATTGAGCTTAGTCTAGCTATATCGTCAAGGGAAAAAGAATTTCGAATCCAACCTCCACTTTTTCTGGCTTTTTTATTTGCTAGAACGATTTTAAAGGGGGGGGCCAAAATGTTTTAGGGAATTTTTTATCAGTGAGAAGGGGGTTTAGAATTTAACATTAATATTTAATATCGCGAATGCACATGCGGCGCCTCGTTCTAGCTACTCCGGTGTGTCATTAGTGACATGACAGCCGCCGTTAATCTACATGCTACTGACACCTAATAGCACTTGAAACTGAACTCTAAATTTCCTTGATTTGATTTAACGCTGACGTGTTTTCATATCCTAATGTTTCTCTGGGCACCCAAACATCAATCGATATAGGCGTAGGTTGAATACAGAATTCTTAATCTCGCCATCCAGACACAAAATGTACGCTGCACACCCTAGGATGTTCCTGAACAAAAAAATATTCCTGTTCATAGTCCTAATCCTTGTAAGTAAGCTTTTTACCACGAGGAAATCAAAAAGAACTTATGTTGTATAATTCCCCACCTTTTCAATATGATTTGTGCATCTTCTGCCCCACACAGTCTGCAAGAGCATGTGCGCTCCAAATTGCTTTCACGTCCTTAAACCGAAAAGGGTCGATTCAATTCAAATTCCCCTCCCTCGAAGCGGAACGGTTTATTGTTAGGTGCAACCCAAAATGAAAATATTCTTCATTTTGAATAAAGACTGGATTTAAGGTTTCAATTCTGAAGGCTATGATGAAAGAAAGCATTTTTTAATAGAATTTACATAATTATGCTAATTAGGTCACATGATCCAAAATGGCCGACACCCAATGTGTAGAAATACATAATTCCATTCTTCTCAAAATCATTCTATGTATTGATTTTTTAATTTTGTTGAGACTTTATGGACATCATATTGAAGGTTTTGAGCCAAAGGTTTGGGAGATTTGACAACAAATAAAAAATTTTAGGGGTCAAGAAGGGACCTCAAAATGCGGACAGGCCTGAGGGTTATGCTGAGCTGTCTAAGACACCTCAACATGGATATTACTGTTTTCTTTTGGCTCAAAATGTAGATCAGATCAGGGGCGCCCCATTGGCTCATCGGTCTAAGCGCCACGCATCACAATGGCTGTGTGTTCTTCTCCATGGCGACTCCAGGTTCGATTCCGGCTCGGTCATTTGCCGATGTCTTCCCATTCTTCTCCCCAGCTTTCCTGACTCTCTCCACTGTAAAAACTATCAAATAAAGGAAAATCCCAAAAAATAATCTTTAAAAATAATGTAGATCAGACTCACAAAATTTCATGCAGATATCTTCACTGTTCTCGAGATATTTGGATTTATGTATGGAAATTTTTACAGAGAAAAATCTGCCTGAAAGTTAGATGAATGTTTTTTTTGACCAAGTATCATCATATGTACCCACCAGATACTGTCAATTTTCAGTTCTTATATCTTCAAAAGCCACCAGGAAAGTATTCTGAGAAGTGATATTGAGAAAAAATGAAAAATGATATTTTTTCAAATTTTGGTGAATTTTAGGTTACACCTAACCTTAAAGGAAAAGTTCACCAAAAATGAAAATGCGTTCATCATCTATTCACCCCAAGGCTAATCGAAGGGTCCATGAATTTCATTCTTCCTCAAAACACTTTTGGAGTCACAAAGAAAAAAAGCATTGAAAAACAAATCCAAATTAATTGAAGTCAACGGAGACCACTTTTTTTTCAAGCATAAAAACATAATTTAAAAACCACAAAATGCCTCGCATACTGCGGGGCGGTATAATCCAAGTATCCGAAGCCCCGACATTCAAATTTGACTCAGAGAGACGTCTTTGCTATATTTAAGCCTAAATATCTAATGTAGCCACTTAGCTACGAGCCCTGTTTATTTTCGTGGAAGAAGTTGACCTCGCTAAGTTGGCCGACCATAAAAATGCGCTTGTTCAGTCAGTGAATACTATAGACTGTATAAAAAGATGGACGCAGCCAACGAGCTATATAAACTAGAGGCGCTACCATGGACTGTATAAAAACATGGACGCAGCACTCTGGTCTGAAAAAGAGCTGCAGGGTGAAGTTGCCTTCAGCCCCCAAGCACAGCCAATCAGATCATGAGCTAGAGTACAACCAATCCGCTCATGAGGCAGCTAGCCAATTCAATTCAAATATCTCTCCTCAAAGCGGAGCGGGCTTAAGAACATCAATATTGTTAAAAACTAATGCATTTAATCATCTTTTCTCATTAAAGAAACTGATTAGTGAGGTAACGTTAGATATTTCAACTATTTTGATTATGTTAACCAATGCAAACAAGTGCTTTTTTTGTCTTACAGTTAACTTATAGACCTAACCTTAGCTAAACAGGTCATACTTGTTAACTTAGCACTTCTACAATATATCTTCAAGTATAACTCTATAAAATTGGCCTACTTGTGAGATATTTTGTTCAACAAGCTGTTTAATTGAGCTTCTTAAAAACTTCAGCAGCAAGTTGCTGTAACGTTAGCTGCCTCCAAGGCTGATTGTAGTGACTAGTGCCTTGCAGGCTGGTTAGAAGGCTAATGTTGATTTCATATTGCATAATCTTTAATAGTATTCAGTCAGATGCCATCAAGGCTGATTGTGGAGCACTAGAGCCTTCAAGGCTGACAGTAGAGACTAGTGCCTTGCAGGCTGGTTAGAAGGCTAATGTTGACTTGATATGATATAATCTTCAATAGTATTGCCTCAGATGCCTTCAAGGCTGATTGTGGAGCACTTGTGCCTTCCAGGCTGACCATAGAGACTAGTGCCTTGCAGCCTGGTTAGAAGGCTAATGTTGATTTCATACTGTATAATCTTTAATAGTATTCAGTCAGATGCCTTCAAGGCTGATTGTATGGACTAGTGCCTTCCAGGCTGACCTAGAGACTAGTGCCTTGCAGGCTGGTTAGAAGGCTAATGTTGATTTCATATTGTATGATCTTTCATAGTATTCAGTCAGATGCCTTCAAGGCATCAGGGCCCAGGGTGGGTGTTAGGGCGGGTGCTGCTGCAGGAGTATCAGGGCCGGGGTGGGTGCTAGGCGGGTGCTGCTGCAGGAGCATCAGGGCCCGGGTGGTAAAAGAAGGGACCTGCTGCAGGAGCATCAGGCCCGGGTGGGTGTTGGGGCGGTGCTGCTGCAGGAGCATCAGGGCCCGGGTGGTGTTAGGCGGGATCTGCTGCAGGAGCATCAGGCCGGGGGGTGGTGTTGGGCGGTGCTGCTGCAGGAGCATCAGGGCCCGGGGGTAAAGAAGGGACCTGCTGCAGGAGCATCAGGGCCCGGTGGGTGCTGGGGCTGTTTTTTTACTTTTTTAGCAGGGTGGGTAGATAGGGCTCCACGACGGGCGCCGAGACATCGTTTGAACTCCTTAAAAGAGTGTAAAAAGTAAAGACAACATCAATATGCAACAACGCCGGGTCAGTTTTCTGAGGTAACGGGTTGGTTTCAAACTGTAATAAATCTATGGGCTGAAAAATAGAAGATTTTAAATTAGCCTTGGAATGCTCCAACTCAGTAGAGACTTCTCAGTAGAGACCCCTCAGTAATGCTGAGGAGTCTCTACTGTCAGCCTTGAAGGCATCAGAATTGTACACACACACACACACACACACACACACACACACATATATATATATATATATATATATATGATGAAATCACCAGCCTACCAACCAGCCTGCAAGGCACTAGTCTCTACGGTCAGCCTGGAAGGCACTAGCACTCTACAATCAGCCTTGAAGGCATCTGAGGCAATACTATTGAAGATAATACAGTTTGAAATCAACATTGTCCTTCTAACCAGCCTGCAAGGCACTAGTCTCTACGATCAGCCTTGAAGGCAGCTAACGTTACAGCAACTTGCAGTTGAAGAAGCTCAACTAGACAGCTTATTGAACAAAATATCTCACAAGTAGGCCAATTTTATGTTACAAACAGAGTTATACTTTAAGTTATATTGTAGAAATGTTTAAGTTAACAAGTATGACCTGTTTAGCTAAGGTAAGGTCTATAAGTTCACTTTAAGACAAAAAAAATAGCACTTGTTTGCATTGGTAAACATAATCAAAATAGCTGAAATATCTAACGTTACTCCTCACGAATCAGTTTTTTTAATGAGAGAACTCACGATTAAATGCATTCTGTTTTTAACAATATTGATGTTCTTAAGCCCACTTACCGAGTAAAGGCTTCCGAATTGAATTGGCTGCCTCGTGAGCGGATTGGTTGTCCTCAAGCTTGCGATCTGATTGGTTGTACTTGGGGGCGGTGTTTAAGAGCCTGACAGGCTGAGCAGCCTGGAAGACGACGCCTGAAGGCAACTTCACCCAGCAGCTTAAAAAAAGCCCAATGGCGCGAAGTACCGCCAAATGGCATTCTATTTAATGACCAGCTGATGGCGACGTCGGTGGTTGCAGAAGGAAGTTCAATGCTATAGAAGTCTATGAGAAAATGACCCTACTTTCCCACCTGATTTTTCATTGAAATAATGATTTTCTACATTATTTTATGGTAGCTATAGCAATTTTCAAGTCTCCTTTGATATATCATGATGTTCATTTTTGTAAATTATGGTCCCAAGTAGACTAGAATAAAGGATAAAGCCAGAATATGCTTTAGAGGAGTGGCTATCCTCTGGTCCTCGTCTGATACGGTCAGATCTACCTCTCACGTCCCTTTCCGGATCTTGATTCTCGCTCTCGTCCAATAGAAATCACATCCGGTTTCAAAATGACAACATAGCGCAATTCAAATTGCCAAAATTGAGGCTTCCTTTATGGTATGCTGAAACCAATGGGTGACGTCACTGTAGCTTCGTCCATCTTTTTATACAGTCTATGGCAGGGGTGTCCAGTCTTATCCAGAAAGGGCCGGTGTGGGTGCTGGTTTTTGTTAGAGCCCAACACTAACATACCTGATTCTACCCACCAAGGTCTTGATTGAAACCCCTGATTAGTTAATTAGTAGAATAAGGTGTAGTAGCACTGCTGGCGAAGACAAAAACCTGCACCCACACCGGCCCTTTACGGATAAGATTGGACACCCCTGGTCTATGGTGAATGCGAACATTCAAAACTGCAGCGCGTTTCTCCAATTGGAGATGTTTTGGGCCATTGCAGAATTTTTTGCCCTCGTTAGCCACCGTAGCTAGAGCTCTTGAATTTTAAACTTCTTCCGTGAAAATGAACAAGGCAGCTATTTTGGGTATTAAAGCAAAAAATATCGTGAAAAGACATATTTACGAGTCAAATTTGAATGTCGGGGCTTATGGACACTTGGATTATGTCGCAAGAGCAGAATGGAGGCATTTTGTGGTTTTTAAATGTTGTTTTTTACGCTTGAAAAAGTGGTCTCCGTTGACTTCAATTGATTTGGATTTGTTTTCAGTGCTGTTTTTCTTTGTGACTCCAAAAGTGTTTTGAGGAATAAATAAATTCATGGACCCTTCGATAAGCCTTGGGGTAAGTAGATGATGAGTGAATTTTCATTTTTGGGTGAACTTATCCTTTAAGAACATCAATATTGTTAAAAACGAATGCATTTAATTGTGAGTTTTCTCATTAAAGAAACTGATTAGTGAGGTAACGTTAGATATTCCAGCTATTTTGATTATGTTAACCAATGCAAACAAGTGCTATTTTTATTTGTCTTACAGTTAACTTATAGACCTAACCTTAGCTAAACAAGTCATACTTGTTAACTTAAACACTTCTACAATATAACTTCAAGTATAACTCTGTTTGAAACATAAAATTGGCCTACTTGTGAGATATTTTCTTCAATAAGCTGTTTGGTTGAGCTTCTTTAAAACTTCAACTGCAAGTTGCTGTAACGTTAGCTGCCTTCAAGGCTGATTGTAATTGTGCGATTTGTGATGAAAGCATGAAATCTGGTACACTTTCAATCAAAGGCATTCTGAAAAATAATTGATATGGAGACATCTTGAATTTTCAATATAGGGCCATGGCAGCCATTTTTCAAAAATAGCCAGCAACAACCGTTTTCTTATGTGGGTTGGATTTAATTTGGATATTGAGGACATAATTAGTGAAATTTACTATAGCATTGTGAATTGCCTTTCTATCTTCTAGCTTCCTTCTATCTCAAGACTCACAGCAGTTGTGACAATGCCCTGGCCACACCTGAGGTTTTCAATCAAGAGGAAGTTTATTCACTCACGTATTCACAGAAACAAAGGGCTGTGCACTCTAAGGTAGCTTTTTTGCACTTGCATTGCCTAACACAACCCTTCTTACACCTGCAGGAGACAAGTTCATAGCTGGACTGGCCTGCATCTGGTAGGCATGTCCAGAAGGTTTTCATAATATCCCTCACGTGTCTTTGACCAGCCCCATTTACATGGCGAAGGTAGTTGAGCTGTGGACACCAGCACTTGACCCCACACATGGCCTCCTTGGAACACTGCTCTCTGTAGATGTTCCTCAAGGGCAGTCTTTGTGGGGGGGGATTGACTGCACATTGTGCCTCTTTGCAAATAACTTCCGCCTTGCTATGTCTATGTCTGTGCATGTGCTGGTTCGGTCATTGAGTAGAATAATGGACCTCTCTATTGTGGCCATTACCTCCTGTGGTATGTCATTTGCAGTGGCGGCTCGTGAACTGGCAGCATGGGAAGCTCAATCAATCCCTTGAAATTAATGATTGGTCATGACCTGTTTTCATTCATTCATTTAAATTACCATTACAGAAACTCCAAAAACTCTCAACATTATCAGGTGTGGCCAGTTATCATTAATAATGCATACCTGTCAATGCTCGCGCTTTCGGTGTGAGTTTTAGTGGCATATTTATGTTCCTCTGCTGTAGTCAACAATTATTAAATCAACGCATATGTAAGAGATTCTTGTGCGGAATTGGAGTCCTTGTGCATGGAGGGGTTGGAAGCAATGGAGTTGCATAAAGACGTTTGAAATGATCTTATTTAATTTAAACGATCATGAAACACATGCATTGCTTCCAACCGCTGAGTAAAGAAAAGCATGAGAAGTCCGGAGTCGTAATCGGTATGCTTTATAAATGAAAACTGGCCACACCTGATAATGTTGAGAGTTTTTGGATTTCATTTAAATGAATGATTGAAAACAGGTCAAGACTAATCATTAATTTAAGGGGTTGTTTGAGCTTTCCCTATTGCCAGTTCACGAGCTGCCTCTGATCATCTGGGGCAGAAGACAGTTTCAACAGGGCATGTGTGAGCTCTGAAAACGCAGCCCATACGGCCCATGCAGTCTTTTTCCCATGGCGAAGAGAGCTTGATACAGTGTCACAGCCCGTCACTGCATGGAACATTGGTAGTGCACGTGCTCTCTCAGGCCCCGCCCTGCTGCAGGTTCATGGGCTGCAAGGTATCGAAAGTTCTTTCTGGTTCCAAATGCCAACCAAAGCTCATGTTCTGGCTGTAAAGTCTGAGCCACTGCCACAGCCAGCTCCACATCAGTATCAACCGTTTGAATCATGATTTTCTGATTTCTTTCTTTCTGATTTTCATTTCTTGCTGCATGGGCAACATGTAATAACATGCGACTATCGGCTTCCTCATGCAAACAAGGGGCAACTGAAGACACATCTAGGGGTGATGGCTTGCTGAGGACTTCCCTATCATCTGTGACAACAAGCTGTTTATCCTTCTCCACTAACCATTTCAGCAGAGCATCTGAAAGGAAGGCAAAACAACTCAGTCATATTGCTGTCAACTCTGGTGTTCATATTGAACTGTGAGGTAGATGGAAGCTTCCAAGCAATTCCCAGAAATGTTCTTATTTCAAATTCTGCATCTAGAAAAATGTAAAATTCTACACTGAGGTCATCCAAAGCTGACCAGTCCACCTCACAGCTGAAAACTGGCGGCCATCTGGAATTTTCCATGATGGGGGGTGGGGGTGTATGCAAAAGGCAATTTATAATGGTATGGTAAATAAATTTAACAAATTGTGTCCTCAAAATGAAATTATATCGATCAAACATAAGAAAATGTTTGTTGCTGGCGGCCATTTTGAAAAATGGCTGCCATGGCCACTATATTTACAATTCAAGATGTCTTTATATCCAGTTATTTTCAGAATGTCTTTGGCTATAAGGGTACCAAATTTCATGCTTTTATCACAAAGTGCACAATTGTTTTGGTTATCTGCCCGACTATAAAAACATGCATGCCAGGCTAATTGGAGACTCTAAATTGCCCATTGGTATGAATTGTATGTTGACATGAGACAGCAGAAAGTGTTGTTAAACCATCAAGAATCAATCAAAATGCATTGTACTCCATTCGCTGTCTGTCTCAACTGATGCACTGTAGTAAAATAGCTGATTCACTTTTTTTTTTTCCACGACATGCAGCTTTCCCTCCACTTAAATCCATTCCTTCTCACTCATTTCCTGATTCGTCACTTCCTTCAGCCATCTCTCTGCCCACATCCAATCCTCTTTCAGCTCTCACCTCGGACTGAACATGAAGCAAGTAGTCGCCACCTGCTGGTGCGTAGTTTACAGTCAAGTCTGTCAACTCCTCATCTCTTGGTTTCCTCTAATCTCTGAAAGCCAATGAAACATCCTTCCATTTATACAGTGTCTTGATATTCAGTCTATGGAATCAGAGCATTTGAGCGGAGCACAAGTGAGTGGAGAGGGTGAGTGGGATGGTGGGGAAGATTTTGGGAGGAGCGCAGAGCAGCTTTTTTTGAAAGGGGGGAGAGAGGGTCACCTTACCTCCGGCTCCATCCCGCTCCAATATCTCTCCATTACTGCTCACACCAGGAGTTTGAAGCATACCCACGTCCAATCCAGATGCATCTCAGTATTGCACATCCACCCATCCTGCTTTCAGTCAAAAATCGGCTGTTGCGAGTTCAAAAATGAAGTTCACAAAACACTTCAAAAAGTAAACTAATCGATCATACAGGTGTACTATCCTTGTGGAATAAACAGATGATGATAATGTAGAGCAAGAAAAAGATTGATATTGTCTCAGTTAAGATTCATTTTGAAATGTAAAAAGACACCTTTATCGAAAACATGAGAGTGCGCTACATGAACATACTCTGAAATCAAAAGAGCAAGTTGAATAAGGTTGTGACAAGTATAAAAGGAATACAGCCCAATATTCAAACAAATGTTTGGTTATTTAAAGTAGGCCTAATATTGTTGGTTTAAATGAATTTCTGCTGTCTGTGAATGTGTATTTTATAGAGAAAGAGGCGTAGTAACAACAACAAGAGATAAGGAGTGAGGATAAAATAAGTTTCTTCACTGCACTCTAAGGCCCAACCGTGACAGGGGAGTGAAAAAGGGAAGAGGATGAAGCCTTTTTAAAAATGATCTTCATGGACCACGAACCACTGAGTAAAGGAGAACGCTGAGGCATGTGACAGTTCACCAGCGCAGCTTAACAAGTCTACGCACCCCCCGCTATAACACTGTCCAGGACACACTTAAGCTTCATGCCCTGGAAGAGATGGAAGCAAAGCTGCAAGACTTACTGCAGAAAGGTGCAGGGTTTGTTCTGTCAGCTGACATTAGCACTAGTGGAAGAGGGAACAGCTTCCTTAGCATCACGGCCAGTTTAACTGATGGGACGTTCAGGGGGCCCATGGATTGTTGGGCTGTGAGCACATACAGGGGCACCACACCACAGATCCCATTTACCAGAAGTATGAAAGTGTACTGAAAAACTGGAACATGCAACCAGATGTGATTCGGGTTGTGACTGACAGTGGCAGTAACATGATGAAGGCGTTTAACCTCCTCCCTGACACTGAAGAGGAGGCTGAGGGTAATGAGGTGACTGCAGGCGCTAGCAGCAGCAGCAGCATCAGAGCTGAATATGATGAAGAGGAGGATGAGGGTAATGAGGTGACTGCAGACGCTAGCAGCAGCAGCAGCATCAGAGCTGAATATGATGAAGAGGAGGATGAGGGACCATCTGTGCTCTCACAGGTCTAAGTGGAAGAAATAACCTTTATTGTAGAAACTATGATTCAGCACTACTTTACTGTGTCAAATTTACATCTGCAGAACTACATTCACACACCTCAACTGGCAAAGACGCCATTAACGAGCAGAACAGCATCAATCGCCTGTTAGTGAGGCACCTGGTGAAAAGTGTACACAAGAGCACCCTGAACCCCGAGGAAGCTGTTCGATGAGGAGTTCGCCCTGTACCTGCTTGTGCCTCGCAATGGAGCAGCCAGCAGCAGATGATTCAGTCGGTTTTGCAGCTGTTCCAGAAAGACCCATTACGGCAAAGCAAACTCAAGTCTAATGCTTCCATCATCACCCTGAATGCAGTACAGCAGCTGATGCTCCTCGTCAGTATGTTGGGACGCTAGCAAACCTCAGAAACTAAATGCAGAAGGAGCTGTGGAACCTGGAGATGATCCTCCCTGCTGTCATGGAAACCAAATCCCTGCTGCTAACAAATGACGCTGCACTCCCAATGGGCATCGCTGCTTTTGCAGAAACATTGGCCAAGAACGTGTCAGCTCACTACAGAGGATATTACACTGATATACACCTCATGTTAGCATCAGTGTCAGATCCTCGTTTCAAGACTGAGTGGATAATCCATAATCCAAGAGTCTATGTGCAACAAACTCGGGGAGATCTGCAACCTCCTCATCGAAGAAACCGAGGAGATCACCGCTCCTAGCGGTACACCAGGGCCTGAAACTCCATCCGCCATCCTCCTGAAACCTGAGCCTGAACCAAAATGAGCTCCCCTGGTTGGGTCATACTTCAACGAGCGTCAGTGCCAACCTGGAGAAGCCAAAAGGTGAAGTCAAAAAGTTCCTCTTCTCCACGAGACAGAGTCTGGGCGCAGATGTTGTTCGATATTGAAAAGAAAACCCCTTGTCTTTCCCCCGTCTGGCTAAACTAGATCTTACTGTGTTCTACATCCCAAGCGGCTCTGCAAATGCCGAGAGGGTAGTTCTCAGCTGTCTGACTGCTGTCAAGAAACCACTGCATGGGTCTGAAGCCTCAGACTTCAGCTGAACTTGTCCTCTTGAAGGTGAACCCAAAAGAACTGTCGATAAGGAAGGCAATCCCTCTTCTTTATTTTAAAACATATTTGACAATTATTACAGGCCAATTTATTTTTAAATCCATGTGCACATTGTGCGCGCTGCACAGAAAGGCAAGTCAATTTTATTTGTCATAATTTCACAGCCTTGGCCTGATAGTACATTTGCTTCAAAAAATTGGAATGTAAGCCTATATATGTTGCATATAGTAGAGCCTACTGACTCGTGTATTGTGACATAGGCATATGTAACAAGAAAAATTACAAAGTCATAACTGAAACTTAAAATAATTTCTATTTGGAAAATGTGGTTGTTGCCCCTCAGTTTTTTGGATGTCAGGCTACAGTTTAAAATTAAATAAAAATACAGCGCCACTTTTATTTTTTTTTTTGGAGTGAACGGTGGGTGATTCGTGTGGAGCAAAATGCCATCTGAGTTGAGCACAGAGTGATTATTAGCGACACCTCCTGGTGCTGACGGAAGGGGGGGCACAGCTTCACTCCGTTCACATGCTCTGTATGATATTCCTATATTTCATTAATTATTCACATCAAAGAGACGCGCAAAGAAAGGCCTCTTTACAAGCCAAAAATTTATTTTATTCTCTACAGATCTTATGCTCTGTACGTATCGGTGACATAATGACGAGTCAGAATTGTGCATGGAATTCATACAGCGTTGTACAATGATTCACTTTTTAGAGCTTTCAGTGTGAGAACAAATAGCTTTGATCCTGAATTCATTAAGGTACTTCAGAACCCAGCACAGCCTCTCAAAGAGGACAGGCCTGGGGTGGCGGGGGAGCAACAGGCAAGGTTACCTACCGAAATTATCCATGGTCTTCATCCTTTTTTCTTGCGTTTTTCTTTCCTGGCTTTGTTTAGCAGTGCAGGCCATTGCACTGATAATTTTAACTGCACTTTCTCTGCCATGTCTGCCGTTGTCATAGAACTAACTCCCTACAGCTTGACTAACTGTCTACATAACCTCTGTTCATGCGCAATGAATGCACTGGCAGGGTTTCCAGGTGCATGCAGGTCAATAGGTTTGATAGACATGGGGGTAACTCTATTATTGCATTTGCAGGCTTATTTGTGACGGTGCGTTCAGGAACCACACGCGAGAGGGAAATCCAAAAAAAAATGTATGCCTTTAATGAATGCCGGGTCAGGACCAATAGACATAATAGCCAAGCCACAAAACAAAATCCAAAAACAAAGTCAACTAGAGAGGCCGGGGTCAGAACAAGAAAAACAGAGGTGCAACGGTACATAGACAGCAGGCAAAAAGTCGTAGTCGATATCCAAAGCAGTGGGTCATACACAGGGCATCCAAACACAGAAATCGTGGTCATACAAAAATGGGTCGAAATCCAGAAAGACAAAAACAATACAAAAAGGGCAATGGCAAGAATCTTGGTCGGATGAAACAGTCAAAGAGAAACAATAATCAATGGCATACAAGAGGCTCTGCACAAAGAAATATTGATCAACGTTCAGACTAAGTCAGAACAGCAGTGAGCACTCTATATAGACAGAAGGGAAGTCACATGCTATGCAGGGAACAGGTGAATGGGATGAGAACTAATTAGAATGGGAGGAACACATGAGGGAATCCTAACCACAATAATTGGCGAAAGCCAACACACGGACGGGAATCACGCAGACATCCTATGACAGTAAAACAGCTCCGGTCAGGGAGTTCTAAGTGCAAAGACAATGAGTGCAGGAAAGCAATTAAACGTGCGGAGAGATCTCAAGAGAAAACATGAGAGGAAGACAGGGAAAGCCAAGCAAGAGGCGGAGACTAGAACAGGGCGATTGCTGAGAGTGAATTAGTACTAATTAGTAGCGGTGCAACTTTACAGATTTAACTAGAGTGCTCGTTAGTGAGTTAGTAATATACACGGATTAGTTGGGTTAGTAGACTATGATACAAAATACAAATGTTAGTCTTGTTAGTAATCAAGAACAGCAAGGCGAAGGAAGTAAACGAGAATTGAAGGAATAATATGAAACACCAGAAACCATTGAAATCACCCGAAGCAGGTGAGCACACAGACCGGGGAGACGGACTGAACCAACTAGATCACAAGACAGGGGAGACAAGTGCAATGAAACTGAAAATGGCAAGAACTGTAACCTGAGAATTACAATAACCAAAAAGAAAAAATAAAAGACATAATCCTGAACACAAAACATGAACACAAAAACCATAACCATGACATTATTACACCTCTGCTACATCAACAGGTACTGGATTTTTTTTTTTTTTTTACTTATTACTATTGGGCTATTCAGAGAATTTTAACAAAAATAATAAAGAATGCCTTTGAAAAATCTAACCTACCCTGTCTTAAATGCCCATGTGCAATGACAACTTTTGAAATTTAGAGTAATTAGTGGCTTTGGCAACTTTGTAAATGTTTTAAGGACTGTTAACGCACAAACTCCAATCCAAGGCAAGGGTTTAACAGGCATTTTCACTTACGTAACACATTAAGCTTTGTTTTTACAGTGGCTTAGCTAACCAGCGACAGTTTTTTATAAATAGTATTTACATAAATTCTGTGAGCTGAGCCATCATTTTCTGACATTTTTTGAGGATTTCTGAAAGTTTTATTTTTCAGTTTAGAAATCTGTATAAAATATTGTTTTTCATTAATTACGAGTTGAGCCTTTGTATTTTGTTCTGTAATTAGCGTGATAAGAAACTGATAAAACACACATTAATTACTTGCAAACATTAATTAAGTGATTTGTTCTTTCATCCTTTGATCTCCATGCAAGTTCCTTCTTTCAGTACTCAATCTCAGCCTCAGGCTGTTCTTAACATGTAATTTTTTAGCATTTTTCTGCTGTAACTAAACGTTCTTATAAAAAAGGGGTGTTACTGTCTTGCTTCTTGCATAAATTAATTGTCCACAAGTAAGATGGACAAGTGAGTCGTAAGTACAATTCTTTATAGACATAGTATATAGTTTGTAGATCTAACCCAAAATAAAATAATATATCAGTTCATATATGCAGATAGTACCATGTCCTGAATGTTCGCTAAATTAGTTTTCCCTGCAATCCAGCTGTCCTCGTTAGTCTGTTTTGTTTTTCTTGATTCATATGATCTAATTATTGTCTCCTTCCATCCCCCTCCCTCCTTGTTTAATCGCTGTGCTTTCACATTAATTTTCTTCTTTATTGATTGTCATCTTATTTATTGAAGGTCTCTCTCTTTCCTTTGCTCGACTATCGTTCTGTGTCTTGTGTCCTCCGTCTTCAGTTTATTATCTACTAAAAACACAGAATCTATTTATCAGGGAAATTCATCCCAGAGTCTGTGGTCCTGGAAAAGTGGTTTCTTCCTGTTCCATCTTCAGTCCTGTCTGAAGGTGTGCATCTGCCAGTGTGCCCAGGTTCATCCAGCTCACCATCCCTGTACTGACCTCAGACCAGCCCCTTCAACTTTGTCTAGCCTTGATTTCATTATTTCCTAACTGCTCCTGCCTGACCACAGACCATCCAGCTCTGAAAGCCTTTTATGCTCTTGTTCTGTTTTGTTAATCAAAGCCAACTTTGGCACAATCTGTGTTCTGCACATGGCTCTGTTCTGAAATTCATGACAGGTAGCTCACAAAACATAGTTCTGCAGTTACCTTTGCCTTCCTTTTACAGGCGATATTTTACAGTTGGAAATTTAACATTCCCCAGTGGAGTCACTGGTCCTTATGTGCTCTCCCGGGTCCACTAAGTCTTACCTTTTTTGCCTCTGGTCTTTAAAACATCATGGATCCTCATAAAATACGGTTATAAAAGCTCCTCAGGGTCGTTTCTCACACTTCTGTCTTTTCACAGTCCTCACTTCATGGATAAATCCAATTCCGTAGGTAAATCAAAAAATTAGCTGTAATAGTTGAACTGCCCTGCAAAATGGTGGTCACTGTCACATGACAGAAGTCTGAAACCTGCATGCGCGATGAGTTAAGTGCAAAAACTTGTAAAACCATTGGTCTCATTGTACAGGCACCCCACTTTTGTCATGATATTCAACATCAGTGACCGCCATTTTGGGGGCCAGTTCGGTGGTGTCACGACTCATGTTATGATTTACCGACAAAATTGGATTTACCCCTGAATTGCAAATGCCGCAAAAGAGACAAAGGGCAAATCACAACTCTGAGCAGCTTTTGTAGCTGAATTTTGCGAGGGCTGAAGGCATTTTAAAGATGTGAGGCGAAAAGGAAAGACCCAGTAAATCTGGGGGGCCGCATAAAGACCAGTGACTCTGCAAGGCAACGTACAAGTTCGTACAATAAAATATCACCGAGCAGAGGACCGCTAGGCTAGTTCTGCCGCTGAATGTAGTTTTGAAAGGTGGAGCGTTTTTGGTTCTGTGCAAGTAGCTTTGTTTTGGATGTAGTCATAACAATAAAGTATTCAGTATAATGTGTCCCACAGCTCTTGAAAACTCCTACATTGTTACAAAGTTTCTTTCCTGTCAAAAATAGAAATTTCCAGCATCATCTTCATAACCAGTCCAGCTCTGTTTCACATTACAGATTTAGGTAGCTGATACGTGCAGCTCATCAACTTCAGGTACACAGTCAATGGTGCAACTCCCCTGAACAGCTGAGTACTGTAGTTCAAATTTAAATGCTTTATTAGCAAGACATATTTCAAAAATACATATTTACGAAGCATAGGCATTACAAACTGTAAAGTAAAAAAAAAAAGTAGTTTGTCTACATTAATGGATAAAGGAAGGAACTTTGCTCACAGTAGACACTTTTAAAATCAGTTTTCTTCATCACACAAAGACAATTGCAAATCCCCATGTTTTGGCTGCAGTGAGCCGGATAACATGCATGAGGCCTAAACACAAATCCAAGTGAAATCAGACTGCAGAAATTAGCCTGCCCTTCATCAACTATATATAAAAAAAAAACTTATTCATCAATTTATTTATATTTTCATTTATTTTATTTTTGGAACAATGTCAGGGAAATTTAGCAAATTAATCACCTTGTAATGTGGTCAACTCTTCTACCCACTAAAAGCCTGACTGAAGCGCAGTTATATTTAGGTATGAAGTAATAGTACCTCACCATAAATAAATCAGAAGGAGATGCATCAGTGGTGGAGACAATGGGCCTCATGCAGCAAAATTGTCTTAAATTTCTCTCATATTTTCTCTTACTTTTTTGCCACAAGAGAAAAAATAAGAGAAATATACTCCGTATGCACCAAACGCTCTTACCGTCCAAATCTGCTCTTACCCAGATGTGCAGAATGTTGAATCCCACTTGACCGTAAATTGGAAGCGCGTGCCCGGTTGTTTCAAATTAGCATATGACACCCACTAAACACCATATAAGGGTAGGTGACGTGCCGCGTGCAAAGAGCAGACTGCTCGTGGCTGCTCGAGGGCACTTTCACACTTGGTACGATTGTTCCGTACAGTGCTACAGTACGATTGTCCCCCCCTACCCCCCCCGCTGGTCAGCTTTCAGACTGGTAATATCGTAACTTACCTGCTCGCATATATCACAAAATTCCGATTCAGCGCGTTGCATTATACACCTAGGTGGTTTTAAATAGGGAACGATTTTGAAAAGGAGGTGCCAATATCTTTTGGGGGGTTTTATTATTGAGAAGGGGGTTTAGAATATTAATATTGCGAATGCATATGCTGCGTGTCTCATAATTTGAGCTGCCAGACTTTCGCACAGCGTCCTGCACTTTGAAATATCGGTGCTGCATTTCCTTTAGTTTGTCATGGCACTGATGTATTATTCTGTGATAACCAAGCGAATGTAACCACTCACGAATTATTTAATAAATCTCCAAATTTTTGCATGTAGTATCCCGTTGTGATTGTATGTTTTCGTCCGCCTACATTTCGAGCTAGCATTGAATTTCTTCGTATGAATGGATTTCGCCAGTGCATTTGTTTGAACAGGAGAGCCGTAACACACAACAGTAATCCTCCGTGCTCAAGTACGGTTGCTTTCACATTTGGTTCGAGCAGCCATTCATCTGTCTCAGCAAACAGATCTGCGCAATCTCTAAAGACCCGCTGTCTGCGCAAGGCCTGGACGGCCAAAGCGTCCAACTGCAATAGGTAAGCCATTCAGAAGCAGAATGCACGCAAGTAGCTATCCAAGGGTTTTTATAGCTTCGTCCTAATTAGGATCAACTGGCCAAACTCTTCAGCCAAAGAATTAAATAATAGAATCATTATAATTTCTCAAAAACATAAAACAATCAAAAAGTGATTACATGATGCATTTTTTAATGTTTTAGGTTTTAAAACTTGTGTTGCCGTGCACTGGACAAGCAATTTGTG
The DNA here is from genome assembly GCA_029692085.1 of Gymnothorax javanicus. Classification (NCBI taxonomy): domain Eukaryota; kingdom Metazoa; phylum Chordata; class Actinopteri; order Anguilliformes; family Muraenidae; genus Gymnothorax; species Gymnothorax javanicus. The sequence goes on along the minus strand of JAFJMP010000055.1, from coordinate 84,180 downwards.
GACAGATAACAGTTTTCTGTTTTCTCTTATCTCGGTAAGAGTGCTCTCGACCACTCGTAAAATTTTCTCTTACCTAAGAGAAGCGCAAAAATAAGAAAACATTGGTGCATCCAAGAAATCAATGGGTAAGAACAATATAATAAAAAAATCGGGCATACGAACAAAAATAAGAGAAAATGTGTTCTTATATCGCTTCTTGCATGAGGCCCAATGTGTTTACCGTTTGCTTGTTTCATTTGTAATTACAGCTGATTCTCCCTTCTCTCTCAGTCTAATCCCAGATCACACAGTTTTACTGATGATCCAAGAGAAAATGCAAACCCAGGATAGAGGGGCTGAGTGAATGTGGTCTGGACTCTGTGCAGGAGGGTCATTGTGTCAGAGACGCTGTAGAAGGACAGAGTTCCTGCCCTGTGATCCAGGTACACTCCTATTCTGGAGGAGGGGGGAACAGGGATTTCAGTGTCCTCATTATTGTGAAGGAAAGAGTAACTGAAGGGAGAGCAGTACAAAGCCCAGGACTTTTTATTAAATCCCAGACCACAGTCATAACCTGACCCTTTCCTGCTGATGTCTTTATATGACACTGCTATAAAAACCCCATTCCCACTCCACTCAGACTCCCAGTAACAGCATCCTGACAGACCCTCTCCGCACAGCACTTGGCACCGGCTGTCAAATCTCTCAGGATGATTAGGATATGACTGGATCTGTTTCACACGGGTCACCTCTCTGTTCCCCTCAGACAGACAGAGGTATTTATGCGCTGTGTTGGGGTCCAGTGTGAGCTGACGGGAGTCTGATGGAGGAGAAGAGAGGAGAGCTCAATGCTGATATTTCACACATTTAAACTCAGTATTTTACTGACTGTTACTCTGTTTCACCAACTTTGTTCTTTACTTGATGATGTATCATTTTAGTGACTGTTTCCTTATTAATTCCCTTTTGTATTGAATTCTGAACAGCAATTACTATGATGTAGTGATTTAGCCATATACAGTTGATGTAGGAGGTTTACATGTACCTTGGTCAAATATGTTTAAACTCAGTTAGTCACAATTCTTGACGTGTAATCCCCGTAAACATTTCCTGCCTCAGGTCAGTTTGAAACACCACTTTATTTTAGGAAAGTGAAATGTTGGAATTATAGCTCAGAGAATGATTAGTTCAGCTTTTAATTCTTTCATCACATTCTTAGTGGGTCAGAAGTTTTCATACGCTGAGTTAGTGTTTGTTAGCATTGCTTTTAAATGGATTAACTTGGGTCAAACGTTTTATGTCGGATTCTACAAACGTCTCGCAATAGGTTTCTGTAAGTTTAGCCTCCGGACAGAACAGTGTGACTGAGTCAGGATTGTAGGCCCCTTCACTCGCTCATTTTCAGTTCTGCACACACGAGGCATTCCGTGTCAATTGGACTAACCTTCCCGGATGACCATCTCCAAATTTCTTCCTATTTAGATATATCATTGGTCAATGTATCTGAAGTACTCTCCCGAAATATACTCAGTCAAAAAAGAAACTTCACACTCGTTTGGAGGTCGATAAGTTGAACATACAAGAAAAGTGGTTTTAAATAATGATTTAATTCCATTCTGTACCCATTAAGGACGATGTACCATAAAAATCATGTTCATAATGTAACCAGTTCCACGAAATGCTCTGAAATGTAAGAGAGTAAAATGGTAAGTTACAACTTGATGAAAGCATGTCAATAGCGGCGTATGCCCTCCATGAGCGTTCACAACTGCGACGCATAACGTCTCCTCATGGATTGAATGATGCGTCTGAACACAGCTTGGGGGATCGTCGCCATAATTGAACCAACATGGCACCAAGTTCCTGCAAATTCTGGGCGGAGGGTTCCTTACTTGACGGAGTCTTCTGCCCAACTCATCCCATACATGTTCTATGGGATTAAGGTCGGAGACCTTGAGGGCCACTCCATGACATTGATGCCAGCATTCCTAAGAAAATTCGGCGTTAAATTGGCGTATGAGGTCTGGCATTATCGTGTTGGAATGTCAGACCTGGGCCATGAGCTGCCATGAATGGCAAAAGCTCTGTATCCTGCAGCAGTCAGGTTTCCTTGAGCGACCATCAGTCGGGAACGGGCAGGACCATTAAAAAGGCACGCCAAACCATAACACTACCGCCCCCAAAATGGTCCACTTCCTGCACACAACACTGGGCGTTGCGTTCACGCGTCTCCTCCAAACTCTAACTCTCCCATCAGCGAAGTGCAAAGTGAATCTGGATTCGTCAAAAAAACGACCCTATTCCAATCACGCTGAGTCCATCTCAGATGTCGTTGTGCCCAGAGAAGCCGTTGACGTCGGTGTAACTGGGTTAAAATTGGTCCACGATATGGCCGGCGTGCATGGAGACGAGCAGTGCGCAGGCGATTACGTATGGTTTGGGCAGTCACCGACCTCTAAACAATTCATTCCTAGTGGGCGTTGCGGTGAGAAATCGATTACGCAAATGGCGTAAGAGCGATTTGTCGGTCTTCTGCTTGTGTCGTCACCGTGGTCTACCCGAACAAGGTCGGTCTGCTGTGGTGCCAGTTTGTTGGAGACGTGTCCGAAGATCATGGATAGTCCGTCGACTGCATCCCATAACCCTGGCAACGTCGTGACCGGCGTCCCGTATTCAGCATGCCAATGGCACGTTCACGTTGAATGTTTGACAGTCGTGGCATTGCAAATCAACGGATAATTGACTGTAAGAACTTGTTTTTCGAGATGTCACTCTACCGTGCTAACGTGGGCTCAATTGCACGTGTCTCATAAGGTCACGTGACTAGGAACACGAGGAAACGTGCTTTTACCTTGATGTATGCTCGCACGTGCTGCATGCTTGTGCACGTCGGAGTTGCTGTGTGTCATGATGTCTTTGACAACGCATTTACCCCTAATAATAATAATAATATCTCTTGTATTAAGTTTCAAGAAAATATTTAGAAATTTTGAGTGTGAAGTTTCTTTTTTGACTGAGTATATTTAATCAAAATTCCACATAGTCTCTGAGTTTCAGGCATTTGAGTGGGAGGGGGGTCTGCGCTCCTGAGCAAATCCTTATTTCTGGGCCATTTTGAGGGGGCTACTATCAGAAATCCAAAAAGTGGTATGCAGGTCTAAGTTTAATTACACAAGTAGTACTACTTATAGAGACCAGGGAGAAAATATAAAATCATACCCCTTGTGTCATGGGCTGACGCACCGAGGCTCAGAAAATGAGAAAAAATCAATGGGCCATAACAAATTTTAAATAATCAAAAATTTGTCAAAATCTGAATTCTATCTCCAGCAACTAAATCTTTGGGCTACTAATTAAGGTAGATATGGAGCTTGTATGGGCATAACAATTATTCCTTAAAAAACCATACAGGTGGTGCCACTGGTGGCCAAAATCAGCCAATTTAGTGAAATAGCCTAATTTCGGCGGCCATTGAGGCCACGTGGCCCAATTTTTATCGATTTGCAATATTTTTACTTGAAAGACTACATTTTGAGCTTCAGATTGACTGTGGTTTCTAAGGCGTTCTCTATTTCTTTCTGGGTGAAATAATTTCATCAAAGTGCGGTATTTTGTCTATCATTTTAAGCTTGTTCCTGCCATTTCCCACATAGACAATCAGTGTTAGAAGTACTAAAATAGGTACCAGGGGACTTGATGCCCACTTAATATATCTGAATAAAAAACATCATGGCCTGGCACCATATTTTGCCACGAATATGAGCTCCAATGTGCTTGGATCTGTGTCAACTCAACCAGACCCCCCAGATGACCATCTTGGATTTCCTTCTAACTCAGGAATAAGATTCACCAATGTACTTGAAGTACTCTCCCCAAATATCTCACCATATTTTTACATTCATCATAATAGCAGCTAATAGGACTACTGGGATGAAAATGGGTCATGAGGTTCAATAGCAATGAGACTCTAGTCAAAGTCTGTAAAGTCATACTGTACCTGAACTTCAGTAGAGATTGTACTGCTCAAAAGTGCCAAAGATTGCCTTGAACTCATTGTTCTGAATTTTGTAGTACCTTCCTGTGTTGGTAGTTGGTGGTGTAATTACACATAGAATATCATCCTTTGGGATCCACCAGATACCCTCCCTGGCAGGCCACCTGAACGATTTTGTTGGACCTCTGGGTGACATAAATTTGATGCTATAGTCCTCATTGTCTGTACAAAATTCCAGAACCATTCCAATTCGCCAGTGTCCATCATATGCACAAGCCACATACTGTCTAGGACTTGGGGTAGTGATTTGTCTTGCAGTGTGACAGTCTTGCACATGTACCATTGTAATGTTATCGTCAGTGGAGGTGCGCTTGGCTATGAGTCCACCCTCTGTTGGGATGAAGCAACGGTAGCTTCTTGTGCCAGGAACTGTTTTAGCCTCAGCAAAGCGAGGTTGAAGCTTTTGTGCATGGGCTTCAACTTCTTCTTTCGTGACAAAGAAGAACTTTATCCCTGCAATAGACTGAGGCCCACTCAAAGAGGTCCCTTGGAGTAAGGATCTGGTTGTCAATGGGTTTATGTTTATGTTTAAAAGCTTTATTTTATTTTTTTTGATGAGTGACCAACTAGTGACCATTGTGAGTGGTTGAAGTCATAGTGTAGTTCTGATTCATTCTTCTTTCATTCCAATATTTGGTAACACTTTACAATAAGGGTACAACAATTAACATTAGTTACTGCAGTAAAATGCATTTCCAAACAGCTAATTAACATTTAACTAATGCACCTGGTAATCATTTACAAATGATGTTCAGATCAACTAAGGTATTAATTTATACATTATGGTTTAACAGTTTGAAGTGCTTCATAAGGGATACTTAAGGGATGTTTTCAACTTCACAATAAGGGATACACAGAAAATTAATAAATGGTCGATTATGGTTGCATAATGCTTATTCAGCTATCTAACGCATTAGTTGCCTGCTAATTAACTGATAATTAATGAACTAACGTTAATTAATGTTAATTGTTGTACCCTTATTGTAAAGTGTTACCCAATATTTTAATATCTGGACCAGTATTCCAATCAGTGTCTAAATCTGTTAATTAATTATCTCCCTGTTTTAACAGGTCATTATAGTCATGTTATATGTTGTGGAAAAAGAAAATCAACAGGAATCTGGTCATCATAGGTGAGTCTTAATATGGATTGATGAGGGATATGTGTGATTTTCACTGATTACAGCTGTATGCTAAGGTGTCTATGTGGGAAATGGTAGGAACAAACTTAAAACGATGGGCAAAATACCGCACTTTGATGAAATTATTTCACCCAGAAAGAAATAGAGAACACCTTAGGAACCACATTCAACTGAAAGCTCAAAATGTAGTCTTTCAAGGAAAAAATATTGCAAATCGATAAAAGTTGAGCCACATGGCCTCAATGGCCGCCGAAATTAGGCTATTTCACTAAATTGGCTGATTTTGGCCACCAGTGGCACCACCTGTATGGTTTTTTAAGGAATAATTGTTATGCCCATACAAGCTCCATAGCTACCTTAATTAGTAGCCCAAAGATTTAGTTGCTGGAGATAGAATTCAAATTTTGACAAATTTGATTATTTAAAATTTGTTATGGCTCATTGATTTTTTCCCGTTTTCTGAGCCTCGGTGCATCAGCCCATGACACAAGGGGTATGATTTTATATTTTCTCCCTGGTCTCTATAAGTAGTACTACTTGTGTAATTAAACTTAGACCCGCACCACTTTTGGATTTCTGATAGTAGCCCCCTCAAAATGGCCCAGAAATAAGGATTTGCTCAGGAGCGCAGACCCCCCTCCCACTCAAATGCCTGAAACACAGCGACTATGTGGAATTTTGATGAAATATTTCGGGAGAGTACTTCAGATACATTGACCAATGATATATCTAAGCAGGAAGAAATTTAGAGATGGTCATCTGGGAAGGTTAGTCCAATTGACATGGAATGTCTCACACATTTTCCATTGGATTGAGATCAGAGCTTTGTGATGGCATCTCCAATACCTTGACTTTTATTGCCCTTCAGCCATTTTGCCACAGTGTTGGAAGTAGGCCTGGGGTCATTGTTCATTTGAAAGACCCATTTGCAACTAAGCTTTAACATCCTGGCTGATGTCTGGAGACACTGCTTCAGTATTTCCACATAACTCCCCTGATAGGTATCGTTCAGGAACCAGACGCGAGAACAGAGCAGTGCAGAAAAATGGGATTTTATTTGGAAAGGGGGCGAACCCCCGGAGAGCAGGAGGCAGCGGTACAAAGTCCACAATCCAAAAATCAAAATCCAGGAGGGCGAAATCCAAATCGTAACCAGGGCACCAATCACAAAACTCAAAGTCGGGCAAAAAGGGTTCAAAAAAACAGATACAGGCAAAAGTACAAAAGAGCAGATCCAAAAATCGTAGGTCGGGCGGTCCAGTCAGAAGATAAACACAGAGAGTACAAGGCAAAATGAAAGCAGCACAGGTAAACTTGGGAAAACGTTCTGACGGGGAACTGCAGTGAGAAGACAGCTTAAATACATTCAAGGAAGTCACATGCTATGATTAGGATCGGGTGAAGGGGATCAGACTAATTACAAAGGAGGGAACATGAGGAGAACCTAATCACATGAAATTGGCAAAAAGCCAAAAGCGGACAGGGAACACGAGACAACCTATGACAAAACATACAGCTCGGTTGGGAGTTCTAATGTGCACAGATAATGAGAGGTAGGATAGAGTGGAGCAGGTGCGGAGGATCCGCTGAATTGCAGGAGACAAAGTGAAGGCAAGAGGCGGAGACTAGAACAGGGCGAGTGCTGAGAGCTAGTTAATCAATTAGTAAGTGCAGCTATACAATCCCTAGTGCTCGTTAGTAAGTTAGTATTATATACAATGTTAGTTTGGGTTAGTAACTTTAACAAAAAACAACAAACTGTTAGTATTGGTTAGTAATATAGAAAAAAGAGAGGAAGAAAAAGCGAGATTGGAAGGAATGTTTGAAACCCAGAAACCATGAAATCACCTAAGCATGTGACACGCAGGACTGGGGAGAAGCTGTAACTTAACAAGAGACCAGACAGGGGAGACAAAGTGCAATGCTGGGCATGAATAAAACATGGACGGAATCTAACAGAAAAAGTGGAAGGGGATGGCAAAAAGCGAAAACATGGCAAAATGCAAAAACTAAACAAAACATGACAAAACCTAACAAACATAATCATAAACATAACAGGGACTAGGGAAAATCATAATAAACATGGCATACAAGGCAGAAACAAGACAGAACAGATTAGAATCATAACATCCCCTTCCTTATGATGCAGCCATTTTGTGAGGAACATCAGTCCCTCCTGCAGCACAGCATCCTCACAATATGACGCTGCGTCCCCCATTGGCAAACCAATAGTTTTTTTAATATGAAACTGCAGAGTGGTAAAAAAAAAAATTAAAAATTAGTTTTAATGACTTCAACCTAAGTGTATGTAAATCTCCAATTTCAATTGTGTTGTAAATTTTTTTTATACAGATCATTTTTTTTTTCATTTTTTATTGATTTGTTTATGAAAGCTGCTGTGCTTACATGGATCTGATGGATGAGAGGATATATGAGATTCCTAATGCGAGTGAGTAATAAAAGTAAATGTCAGAGGAGCCCAGACATACAGTAATCAGCAACCTTACTGAGGTGGATGAGTTGAATGCAATAGTGGGGAAGTAATTAAAGGACTGTGGGAAACTTTATAAACTTAAACAAGATTTCACTTGAAAAAAGCAAAACACCTTGAGAAGAGAGAAACACCGAAAGGCATAATATGACTGCAAGACGAAAATAAAAAAAAAAAAAAAAAAGTCAAAAGGAGCACAAAATTGAAGACTGAGGGGAGGTTAAGAGAACCTGAAATGAGGAACGCGAGACTCAGGTGGAAACAACAGATAATGAGGCACTAATCCAAAAAGACATCAGTCCTAGCAGGGACACTCACTCTTTTCCAGAATGAGCCGCTGTGGGTGCAGGCTTTCATTCTAACCAACCAGTCACTTACCTGATTCTTCTAATCAACCCTTGAGGCTTTTGCTAAAGACCCGTGATTAGTAGAATCAGGTGTGAGACTGCATGGTTAGAATGAAAGCCTGCAGCGGCTCATTCTGGAAAAGAGTGAGTATCCCTGGTTAAGAATCGCTCGGAAAAATTTGGGCGTGTTCTCTGCTGACATCTGGTGGAATTAACATGTATTGCGTCAATTTGTGACCAATAAATAAATAAAAATTAAAAAATCATATCGATTTTTGTCCTCGGGACACGGCAAAGAAAAAAAAAACTCACTCAGCTTCGTCTTCTTGTTGTTGTTCATCTTGGTGTGGACACTAAATTTGAGGTTTGACTCCTCCGTTGTCACTTAACATATCGTCATGACACTTGACAAGGATATTCTAATTGTCAGTGCGCAGACTTTAACTCAGCTCAATTTTGCGAAAAGGACAGAATAGCCATGTACGTCCACCCGGCACAAACACTCACTAATTACATTCCATCGTCCCGAGGATGTAGTTCAGCCGAATTTGTTCCCCAAATTTCACCATTTTATTCATTTCATTTAGATTTAATTACAGACTGACATTGAAGGAAGTCCTTTCTTGTCTTGAGCTCTTGGACGAGAACATTGACTTCATCCACTGTAGAGAAATAAATCACAGCAAAGTTGGGTGAAAATTATCTTGTTTTCTATAATATTTTTGGTAAATGAAACTAAATGCAAATGCAAATTTCACAAAAACAAACTCTGGTGAAATCAAAACACATTCAGTATGTCAGTCTCAACGACTTTCCTATATCCAGGCAAACTCACACTTAGATGTAAATTTCTTTTAAATGCCGTTCTGTGACACATTTACCTTTATAATATAATTGCAGTTCTTGCAATTTGAATATGGCACTTTTTTTTTTTTTTTTTGATTATTTTGCGATTAATTGAGTGGCCCTTGACAAGATCATAACAATTTATTTAAAAATGTTATCATAAAATTTTATCTTCAAACGTCGGTCCTGTCTGAAACACTGACAGTGGCATTTCTGACTGGATGTCGTCCCAAATGTTTGTTCTCCTCAACAGATATCCCTCTCTGGCTAAAATTAATTCCAGGAGACTGATGATGGGGGACACGATGGGAGATCAATGGCTGGACCCCTCTAACACACTGGGGATCAGTAGGTCTCATCTCTATTCACTCAGAAAACACCACATTTTAGGTTATTTTGAGCTTGTGAGAGTTTGTGATGCTCCCATTGGCCATAGACAATGTTCATGCCATTGAATTTAACTATTTGCATGAGCCAAGGCCGAAAATTCTCAATAATATTGAATGTTTGATTTTTTTGGAGCGTTATGACAAGAAAAAGCGCAACTGTTGTGATTCTGCCCTGTTTGCCATGTTTATTTTGAATTCTGCCTTGTCTGACCATGCTCTGTATTTTGTATTGTGATTTAGATGCCTTGCCATGTTTTGTTTTTGCTTTGTCTGTGTATGTCTTCCGTATTTCATCATTGCAGTTTTACTCCGGTCCATTTTTGTTTTTCACCATGCATTGCACTTTGTCTCCCCCTGTCTGGTCTCATGTCTTGTGATTGCTCACAGCCCCAGTATTGCGCGCCACTCTTTCGGGTGATTTAATGGTTTCTGGGATTTCAATCATTCCTTCCAATCTCGTTTACTTCCTTCACCTTGCTTTTCTATATTACTAACAATACTAACAGTTTATTATTTTAGTTAAAGATACTAACCCAAACTAACACTGTTTATAGTACTAACTTACTAACGAGCACTAGGGATTGTATAGCTGCACTTTACTAATTGATTAACGACCTCTCAGCATTCGCCCTATTCTAGTCTCCGCCTCTTGTCTTAACTCAATCTACTTTTCTGCAGTTTCAGCGGAACCTCCGTGCTTGTTAAACTCTGTTCTCTCTCCTTTTCTGTGCACGATAGAACTCCCTAACCGGAGCCGTATGTCTGTCTGTAGGCTGTCTTCGTGATACCTGTCCGCATTTTGGCTTTTGCCAATTTTATGTAGTTAGGAACTTCCTCATGTTCAACCCTTTGTTAATTAGTCTGATCCAGCTCACCTGTTCCCTATCATAGCAGGTGACTTCCCGTTTGTATATTTAAGCAGTCATTTCACAACCAGCTCTTTGTCAGAACGTTTCTCCTGGTTTACCTCTGCTGCAACTATTTATGCCTTGTACTCTCTGTGATTCACTTCTGACTGGACCGTCCCTCATTACGATTTTGGCTTTGTCTTGGATTTGTTTGCATCTGTGTATTGAACCTTTTTTGCCCGACCACAAGTTTTGTGTTTGCTGCCCTGATTACGACTTGGATTACGTTCCTAATAAAACACAAGCTTTTTGGATTACTTGGTTCTCGCGTCTGGTTCCTGAGCGTAATCTCACAGCAAGTCGAACTGCATTTTATGACCACCTTACACCAAACAGTGGTGATGACGGGAGAGTGCCACAGCTCGAGCAATACTCTAATGATTTTATTATAATATTGAGAATTTGTCTGCAACAGTGAAATTGCTTGAAAAGTCATTTGGTGTACTCTCAGCATATGGCAGAGCACCTCACCAGTGTGTTGTGAGCAGTATCTAAACCAAGGGTGGGCAATCCTGGTCCGGCAGGGCCGGTGTGTACGTGGGTATTTATTTCTATCAATTACCCTGACTAATAGAGCTAATTGGTTGCAAACGCAAATATACATTTGTGCAAAGATTCAATCAAAGAACAATGTTTTATGTAGGGAGACAAGAACAGTCTTTGGTCATTCATGATAATTTAAAGAAATGCACCTGAAATGTCAGATTTCATAAATAGTTTGGCTAATTTAGATAATGAACTAATTAAAGGCCGAAGTTGGTGCGAAAACCAGGGACAGATACGACCCTCATTGCCCACCTCTGGTCTAAACACTCCCCCAGCAGCTTGATTTTTTTTTCACTAACCTTTTCCAGAAACTTTGATCAACTCTGCTTTGAAAACATCCTCCAGTTGCTCCTTCAGTTCAGAGACAGATTTCCTCACAGCCTCAAAAGAGTTGTGTGGACTGACAGTGATGCTGGGTAAGTCTTCAGGTCCAGGAGGGACACAGAGAGACTGACAGCTCTGCAGACAGACAGGCAGGCAAGCAGAGACATACATAAACAGAGCAGATTCAGATCATTTCAAGTGCAGATGCCTGGAGATCTTTGTAAATGAGCAGCACATCTCACCATGTACAGTAGTGCGCAGTGATGATTATTCACCACCACTTTCACCTTAAAGGGTCCTAATACATTATTTCTCTATGTTTTTGGCAAAAATGTATTGAAAAATACTGTTGTAGTCAATGAGAACAACAACAACAAAACATTCCCACAAGTATATTGAGGTAAGAATATGAGTAATAAACAAAAATGGGAAATATCAATTTTTTTTGTAACAATTGAATGGTGTTGCAAATTTTATTCATTTTTTTTAAATATTGAAAGTAATTTTGCGTTTACCTACAACACTGAAAATTAATTCATTATAGTAATGAGATCACAAAACATGACTCTGACATATGTTGCAGGAATTTTAATTTGTGTTCCTGTATGAAAACACTCGAGACAGAGATGGTAAAATATGATTCAGTCTTTACTATGTGCACATAGGTTCCCCGTTACATGGAAGAACGAGGAGAAAGGAATTCCTCCTTTGCTTGGATATATGTATGAGCAGAATGTCATAATCCCTCCCCTGGGACTGATTCATTACAGCAGTATGTTTCTTCTCTGCATCCCACAGTGAGTGCATGTGTCCCACGCAGGCCTGTTCCGGACCGCGCCATCAGTCTGCAGCGGAGAGGAGACTCCCCGCCATAGTTATCTCAGGCGCACAAGGAACACACATCAGAGACAGATATACTCAAGGTCTTGCAGGATCCCTAGAGCTCAGAAGGAACACACTGTTCAGTAAACACACTTCATGACACTTCTACATAGGTACAAGCTAGATTGCAAGAATTAGCAATTACACACAGCCGAGATTACTCAAGGATAAGAAATTTATAACTAAATAAGCAATTTATAACTAAATTTATTCCACACATGGGGATGAATACTTCTGGGGTACAAAGAGCAGGTATATAACTAGAGTATACTGAACTGCCAAAAACATATTTTCAGGGGTTGAACAGTTTTGTTCCCGACAAAATCCTATAATCTCCCATAAATGAACCAATTGTGAAGAAACCAAACAAAGTTTTGCCTTCAAGTTTTGGTTAGCTATTTCAAAAGAAGTTTTACACGACACCAAAAAGCAGGCACTGTAAGATGCTCTAAATGTCTGAGTGCAAACGCAGTTCTTTAAAGCAAGTGTCTCTGGTCATAACCAGTGAGGATCCATGACTGAACCCCAGGATGAATAACCCCTGTTCCTCCTTTCACACTGAAGCTCCCAGGTCATGAGCAGGGCTGTGGGGTCAGGTTTGTCAACTAGAGCTGACCCTTTAACACTACTTGTAGCGGAGGGCTACAATCCTATATGGACTGTAAAATTAGACTAAATTAATTCTAGGTCGCTAGCCACTACCACTGGCGTCCCACTATGGACATAAAGGAAAATATGGACACTCACTAAATAACTAGGGGAGGCACAAGGGTGGAAAGAATACTAAACAGAATATTTAATAAACACAAATTAAACACATACAATTATAACACATTTACCTGAGCAGTTTCACGTATCATTCAGATAGTAGGAGTACAGCTTTAAGGTTTAATGATCAGAAACAAATGCAATACTTGAATTCTCTAATGCTGATGTACCAAATACTCTGTGTAGATTATCATTTTCTGGACACAGTAAGTTTATATCTGATGCATCTGCTCTTTAGACCAAATTCAATGACTTCAACACATCTTCTCATTGACTGAGTAAACCGTGTAACTAACATTACATTTGGCACGTAGGATTTCACATAAACACATATAACATACACGCTAAACCTATACTGATGGTACCAGCTGCCCGAGGGTGGAGCTCGTAGACGTCGTCCAGCTGATGAACTACTGAAGTGGAGGAGTCCCGATGCAAACGGGGGAAGCGTGAAAAGGCCCGCAGCTTGTGAGAAGGACGGTAGACAGAACGGTAGGATGAATGGAGCAGACTGTTGTTGTGCTAGCTGCAGAGATGCGGGCCCACGTTTGCGGCGAACGGAGGCATAAGGAAATGTCGGCAGTAAATGTCCGTCGTTTACTCCACAATGTTCCTCCTTTCGAATTTCTCCGGGTCCGTGAAACGCGGCAAAACTATATTAACTAGCTTACAACTGACAGAAACTAGCTAGCACTCCTTAGCTGGTAAACAGTCGCGAAATACTTATAATCTCACTTCTCCATCACACACTAAGCACCAAAGTATAGCGGAGTTCACTAGACAGTATCAGAACTATGACTTTGGCTTAGATTCTAAATTTTCATTACAACTAATGACAGAAATTCACATACCAGCGGACGCTTCTCATACGCAACCTTCTTTCTCCAGTAATTCAAGCAGGCAGACAGTAAGCGAGAACAGAGCATAGAATCTAGCACTAGTCTAGGTAAGTGCTGACCGTTGCTAGGTTACGAGGTCACTTTCAGGGCGTGCAAACTCACATTACAAGATGCAACGTAAGATATTGGGCAAACCTATGCAAATGACAACAGCCCTTATTAAACATGAAAAATAATATACAAATCCAAAATTAGGAGAAAATGTAAATCTGGTTCTGGGCAGGGGGGAAAGGGCACTAAATCTATGATTCTAAAATATACTCAAACTGAGTTGATCTGATCTGAAATGTGTAATAAAATTTCTGAGGCTTCAGTAGACTACTGATAAACACAGAACTTTCCAGAGTTGTTGCTCTAGTGCGAAATGGGGATAAGGGAGCCAGTGATGTTACCTGGAGGAAATGGATGTGATCCTCTGTGTGTGAAAGCTGCTCCAGCTCAGCGTCTCTCCTCCTCAGCTCAGCAATCTCCTGCTCCAGTCGCTCCAGGAGTCCTTCAGCCCGACTCACTTCAGCCTTCTCCTGATCTCTGATCAGCTCTTTCACCTCAGAGCGCCTTCTCTCAATGGAGCGGATCAGCTCAGTAAAGATCCTCTCACTGTGCTTCACTGCTGCCTGTGCAGAGAGCTGTTAGGAGACACAGAGAGAGGAGACTGTGCATTTTAACTAGGCCTTTCACTCAGCTCTTACTGGGACCCCACACAGCCTGTTCCCCACAGTGTGGCTCAGTAAGATTGAGCCCCACAGGGCTGGAAAGTGGCCCAATACTGGGCTCCTCACTGGCTGACTGGAGGAGAGCCCTGACTGAGCCCTGAAATGGCTCCTCCAGCAGCCAGCTGTTGTCTTCTCCTCTGGTCAGTACCCACCTTGAGTGACTGCACAGCCTGTCTCAGATCCTGCAGCTCCTTCTCTCTCTCCTGGATTCTCTGCTGGAATTTACTCAGCGTCGCCCCCAGCTGCTTCTGTGGATAAAACATGTTGCTTCATGGCGCTTATTTTGTCATTCTGTTTTAAAACAGCTGTGTTTAACAATGTTCTAATGTTCCAAATGAAATTCTTTGACAATTTTGATGTGCCATAGGTGAAGTGTACTGAATTAATAGCAAAGCGAGTGAATGAACAACAGGCTGCTTTTGTTCGGCCATAATAAAAACAATTTGTAAAATAGCATCTTTCACATTTTAATTTTTCAGGGGTGGGTGGTAAATTTTTTTTTACAATAAGGATTTGAGATTCAAATGCCACAAAAATGCAAATCACGGGTACATGTTTGAAAATAAAGAATCAAATCTGCCAGACCCATCGGTTGCTCAGTGACTGTCTGTTGCTTGGACTGGGATTCTGAGCTTTTTCTAGCTTATTTTTTTGTGGAATTTTGAAAGATTTTTTCAAAAATGAATAAATCAGAGCAGAGAGGGTTTATCTGGGTCGGGTGCGGATGCCTAATATGACCTGATTTTTATTTCCATTCAGTGAGCGGTGTGAATAGAGAAAGAAGGTTCAATGCCAGCTCTGACCGTTTTTGAATTATTGCCTTCAGAGTTGGAAACCATTGCAGTGTTCAGTACTTCTAATAATGTATAAAAATGCCAAAAAATGTACACAATGGATAAAGCAATGGACATGTAATTAAAAGCAAATTTTAGATACTGTATATAAAAACTGAGTTGATACAGTATCTGTGATTGTTGTAAAAATAAATAAGTATGAGAGTTATGTGTGAGAAGCTCTGTGCTGACCTGTTTCTCAGTCCTTTCTGCTGCAGCTGAGACGGTATCATGGCCTCTGTGTTCATCCATCACACACAGCAGACAGATACACTGCTGATCTGTACAACAGTAAACCTCCAGCAGTTTGTCATGAAGAGAGCAGATCTTCTCCTGCAGGTTTCCAGTGGCTTTGGCCAGTTTGTGCTTCTTCAAGGCGGGAGATTCATAGTGAGGCTGGAGGTGAGTTTCACAGTAAGAGGCCAGACACACCAGACAGGACTTGACAGCTTTGTACTTTCTCCCAGTACAGACATCACAGACCACATCTCCAGGTCCAGTATAACAGTGGGCAGGAGGAGCAGCTTGGAGTCCTGTCTTCTTCAGCTTCTTCACCACTTCAGCCAGCATGGTGTTTTTACCCAGAACAGGCCTTGGGGTGAAGGTCTGTCTGCACTGGGGACAGCTGTAAACACCAGTATGATCATCCTGATTCCAGTAGCCCTTAATACAGCCCATACAGAAACTGTGTCCACAGTTAATAGTCACTGGATCCTTCAGTAGATCCAAACAGATCGAACAGACAAACTGCTCCTGATCCAGCAAACCTCCACCTTCAGCCATTTCACTGCTCACCCTCACAGAGACGGAGTTAAGTTCGTTTTCCTGAAACTGTGTGATAAAGAGAGTGCGAGTGACTTCCTGGTTCTGCCCTCAGCTGCAGGAGGTGTGGTTTTAGACCAAGACCAGGCTGAATAGAGAGGGTGTGTGTGTGTGTGTGTGTGTGTCAGAGCCGGTTCAGACCTCCATGGGGCCCTAGGCAAAATTCTGCTAAGGGGCCCTCCTAACTGAACTCCAAAAATTTTCAACAGTCGCACCTGACACCCAGTGCTTCCACTCATCCCCCCTTTAAACATATTGCACTGTCGCCACCTGTTGATCTAACTAAGAATAAATTCAGACCAAATTAGAACAAATCAAATCAAACTAAATGCGTAAACAAACAATCATACAGTCTTGAATGTCGCTAAACACCCTGACGTGGGGGAGGCGGGTGTGTTTTTTGAGCGGGGTGGGGGGGGGGCGGTTACGCGGTTCATTTCATTCATATTGCACACTCAATCGTGCATCTTCCAGTTAACCCTCCTATTATCCTCAGATATTACTCACACATTTTACCCTTGAGGTCAATCAGACCCCAGGGATAACTGCCTCCAGGAAATGATTTACATAAAATTGTTGACCAAGTTTTTATGTCAGGCACTTTGTTTATTTGTTGACTACATAAATAACCCCTTGATAATGAAACGTATCAGTGAGTTGGCCTGTACTCTAGCGCCACCATCAGGCCAAACTTTTAAATTAGAATTTATGTATCTTGAAAAGTTTTCATACAAATCTTCTCAAATTTACTGACAACATTATTGACCACAAGAGGATGAAGCGTATTGGTTTTAGTGATGATATGACCTTTCCTGTAGCGCCACCATCAGGTCAAAATTCAGTTTTAGAGTTAATGTATCTTGAAAATCTTTCATCGAAATCTTTTCTAATTTGGGGTGCACATTCATGACTCTCACAGAATGAACTATATTGATTGATGTTGGTGACCCCCCCCCTTTCCTCTCATAAACATATTTATTTACTTTTTTAATCTATTTTTTTTTTAATATAATATTAGCAGCGCTAAGTCTACCCCGCTGTTGAAGTGGGGTACGGGACCATATTATCTTCCCATTTTTGGAAGGGATTGAGTCTGCTGGTGGCTGAGAGACAACAGGAAGGTCGACACTCTCATTCTGATCAGATGAGAATGCCTCAAAATCAGGGTCCTCCTCAACACAATCCTCTGTCTCAGACACATTCTCCTCTATTTCACTTTCACTGTCAAAGAGCTGTTCCAAAACCTCATGGACAGTAAACCTTTTCCCAGAGGACATTTTCAAGTGAGAGAGCTTGCAGATCGCAGTATACACAGAGCACAATGAGGAATGATTTGGATAGAGGGCTGCCATGCAAGCTTTTAAATGTTTGCTCCTCCCTTATTTTGCATGAACTACCAATGTCCTTGCAGGGAATACCCCGCCCTCCACAGCCTTGGAAATATCAGTTCTACTTGCAGGTGTGAGTACAGTAGGTCACACATACACACACAGACACACACACACACCTTCATGCCCATGGTGCGGGAAAGTTCTCATGAGAATATTGTTTCCCCCTCCCCCATGTCACGCTAGCACCAAAAATGGAAAATTATGCTCCCTCTACTCACTTCAACAACAAGGTAGACATGCTGCTAAGAGTGTCCCACCAGACAGGCAGTCAGCCATGTTGAAGACATAGAGTCATTATTCGAGCTCTTCATATAACCATCGTTTGAAAATATTGTACTTGAGATGATAATTTTACAGGGGAGGCATGTGTAGTTAGAAAGACTTGGATGTGAGCAGCTCGCAAGCCTACATTGGCTTCCTCATTTTGGTAGGGGTTCACGAGTCAATTTGTTTGCCACATGCCCACACCACGAGAAGTATCGAAGTTCTCAAGGGAATAGTTGTTTTCCCCACCCCCCTGTCATGAATCAACTCAAAAGTATCAACTCTGCACCTGCAGATGAGAGGATGTTAGGTCACACACAGACAGACAAGACAGAACACCAATGCGTGCAATCTGTGTTCAGCACATTGAAAAAAATATCATCATGATAATTCCATGCTTAATCAGTTGTCCCCATCAAATTAGGAAAAGTCATGAAATATGCAGCAAAAAAAAAAGTCAACTATTATTTTTTGAATGATAAACATTGAATGGGGTCAAATTGACCCCAAGGATAATAGGAGGGTTAAGAGTGAGTGCTTTGGGACGGGGGAGGGGCTCAAGGCAGCACCCGCTGCTCGTTGAGGACAGTAACTGCAGAACGAAACATGCTTTCATGTCAGTCTCCATAACACCAGAAAAGTATCCAATAACAGCAGAAAAAGTAGCTGGATTTGTCGCTAGTCGCTTTTGACAAAAAAAAAAAAAAAAAGCCGCCAAGATGATTTGGAAAGTCGCCAGATTTAGCGAGAAAGTCACCAAGTTGGCAAAACTGGTGCGCGACGGACGGTCACGTCGTCACGTTTTTTTTTGTTTTTTTTTCACGGGGCCTCTATTAGTTTGCGGGGCCCTACGCAATGTGCGTAGTGTGCGTATTGGGTGAACTGGTACTGGTGTGTGTGTTGTGAGCAGTAAGTAAATTTATAACCTTATCTGGGGTTTAATAGTGGTGTCTGAGCAGAGCTCCCTTTTCACAAATGCATATACAATACATATAATTTATGTACGCGGGAATTTATTTTAGGTAAATTGCAGAAAACCAGATAAAGTGACAATTTTTTTTTTTTTTTGGAAAGTCACAGCACAATTTTCTCAGTTTTAATTTAATTTTCTCAGATTAATTAGGTGTGTTTCCCCGTGTTCATGCAGGTTTGCTCCAGGTCCTTCAGTTTCCTCTCACAGTCCAAAAATATGCATATTAGGGTAATTGGAGACTCTAATGGTCTGTGGGCATGAGTGTGTGAATGGACGGATGGTGTGTGAGCCTTGCAATGGATTGAATTTTGACCTACACATTAACGCAGAGGTGGGCAACGAGGGCCGAATCTGTCCCTGGTTTTCTCATAAACTTCTGGCCTTTAATCAGTTGATTATCTAAATTATCCAAACTGTTTATGAAATCAGACATTTCTGGCTCATTTCTTTAAATTATCATGAATGACCACCAAACACTGTTCTTGTCTCCCTACATAAAACATTTTTCATTGATCTGATCTTTGCACAAATCTGTATTTGTGTATTCAATCAATTCACTCAATTACTCAGAGTAATTGATAGAAATAAAACCTGCATACACACCGGCCCTCCAGGACTGGAATTGCCCACCCCTGCATTAACCATTAACAAACTTGCTCAATCCTGCTTTTTCCATCTCCTAAAGGAAACAAAAATAAAATCAATACTATCATTGATGATTTAGAATTACTAATTCATGCCTAATGTCTTTTTTTATGTTTCAACTGCTGTGATGTTCTTTTTTTCATGTCTTAGCCAAGCAGTGTCATGGTTTACCGGCACGCTGGATGCCAGAGGCAAACCGGCGGGCACTAGGACCATGGGCCTAAATGAAAAGAAGGCTCAAGTGCAAAGGCTGGTACAAAAACTGGAGCTTTAATTATATAATAAAAACAGAACAGAGCTGAAAACCAGGAAACAGCACAGATCATCACACAACAAGGCAAAGTAATAGCAAATGCAGAGAAAACTTGGGACTGGCAACTGCCAGCCCTATATCCTCTGCAATCACCCCCACCTTAACGGGCTGCACCTGTTGCCCATCAAGGTGGAGGTGAAAGAATGTGACAGGGGAGGGGCTGTAAGGCCAAACCCAGAGGAAAATTTTACTGCTCAAAGCTCGCTTTTCCACAGCTCCGGAGACAAAACTGTGATTCTCAGTTCTTCCTCATCTTAATTTCATTTAAGATTCTACTTCGTCTTATATGTTTCTCCTAAAATTCACTAGGAGAAATAGGTGAGAGAGGACACTGAGCAACAGGAGTCATGTTTGAGACTTAAAGGAGATACCTTGCTAAAGCTCAATTTAGTTTCATTTTTGATTTTATTTTGTCTCATATGTTTCTCCTAAAATTCACTAGGAGAAATAGGTGAGACAGGACACTGAGCAACAGGAGTCATGTTTGAGACTTTAAGGAGATACCTTGCTAAAAGCTCAATTTAGTTTCATTTTGATTTTATTTTGTCTCATATGTTTCTCCTAAAATTCACAAGGAGAAATAGGTTGAGCCAGAACAAAATGGTAAATGGACTGCATTTATATAGCGCTTTCTAGTCACATGACATATAGTCACATGATTTCTAGGCCGCCCGCTCTACCTCCTGAGCCATGCCGCCCCCATAATAATATAGTGTGCATATTACTTGTGTATATATATATATATATATATATATATATACACATGCATATTTTATATAAAAAAAGTTTTATGTATACATTTTATATACACAAAAAATATATAAACACACACACAGTAATAACCAAAACAATAATCAAGTACACTCTTACCAATGTTGTAAGAAAAACCCTTTATTAGATTTTTCCGAATGCTTGGGCACTATATTTGAAACAATAGGCTCCTTTCTAGAAGTTTACCTGCCAACCACATATAGGGCCGAACACGAAAAAGAATCATTTGAATGTAAAGTTATGATTTACAATTTTTTTTAGAAGGAATAATATCGCAATTGCAACATCTCATTACTTATGAGAAAAATTTCCATGTGGATGTATTATTGAAGTCACCCCCAAAATGTTGATGAGACATCCAGTCAAAAATACTGTGATATTTGCTTGTCAGTGTTATGTAACCCTTCTGTTTCAGATGTCCTCGTTGTTTGTTTTTTGTTGTAGACAAGCATGTAATATCAATTAAAATGAGAAGTCTCTGCATATGTGTTCACATTTTCTTAGCAATGGTTTGAGGGAATATCTTAGTCATGCAGCTCCCTCTATAGATTTATTTACCACCAGATATTCATGAGTGCAGTTTAAAAAAAAACAAAACATTAATGTCTGGATGAGAATTCACTGAGTGCTTGCAGAGAGCTCTTTACTTGCTCTGTCTGAGATCACCATGAGGTGCATGAACTGAGTAATTAACAAAGACTTATAAAGGCTAGGATGAGAATACAGTGAGGTCAGTGGCAGAGCTCTCTGATCTCTCTGCCCGAGATCAAAATGAGGTGCTAAAGTGGAGAAAATCTGAGACAGATTTTAGAGCTTGATGAGATCTCTTTTGAAACGTCAAAGGAGGCTAGTTTGAGCTCTAAAATCTGAGACTAATTTTAGAGCTTGATGTGATCTCTTTTGAAACGTAAAAGGAGGCTAATTTGAGCTCTAAAATCTGAGACTGATTTTAGAGCTTGATGAGATCTCTTTTGAAACGTCAAAAGGAGGCTAATTTGAGCTTTTGTCTGTCTTTTTTGCTCTGGAGAAAAAAAAAAATGAGAAACAGGAGAAATAAGCTATAGTCTCACTCGGGTTTCACACAGATCTCATAGTTGTCTAGGAGAAATAAATGAGACATTTCTGAGAGATCTTTTCTGATTTTCGTTTCTACTGGGAACCCTTACAAGCCGACCTGTCCCACTTGCAGCTCCTTCAAAACGCTGTTGTCAGGCTACTTACCGTCAATCCCACAACAGGCTAACCTTCATTACAGGATAGATTTTAAGATGCTGCTAATCTCTCACATGGCTCTGCATGGTCTTGCTCCTTCATACATTTCCAAACTTTAGCACCTGTAATCCACCTCTGGGCCACTCAGATCTTCTGACTGTTACGGTATCGCCAGGATCCAAGAGCCGAACTGAATGGGGAAAACTACACAAGTTTGTTAGCAGGAATGGAAGACTATAAAGGATCTGAGTCATTTTGAGACACTTTGCTTACAGGACTTCAGCACCTTTCACATTTCCCTTCACCTCTGTCTCTGACACACTTACTGCTGTTCCAGAGATGACTCCTCTGACTAATGTTTGCTTCTTTTCGGGTATGTAGCACTGAACTCGCTTCCCTTCTATTTAATTAACTCTAATGGCTTTCTAAAGTGGATTTCATTCGCCAGACAATTACCCATCCTGCATTAGTTTTTTCAGTTCCTTTTACTCATATCCCGCTCTTTGTTTTTTTTTTTTTTTTTTATACTCCGTTCTGGCAGCACGGTGGTGCAGCGGGTAGCTCTGCTGCCTCACAGTAAGAAGGTTGCGGGTTTGAATCAGGTCTGGGGTCTCTGTGTGGAGTTTGCATGCTCTCCCTGTGTTTGTGTGGGTTTCCTGCAGGTATTCTGGTTCCCTCCCACAGTCTAATAGTGAAGTAGCTCAGCTCAAAAATAGGGAGGAATTGTGCAATTTGTGATAAAAGCATGAAATTTGGTGCACTTACAACCAAAGGCATTCTTAAAATAATTGTATATGGAGACACCTCGAATTTTCAATATGGTGGCCATGGCAGCCATTTTTCAAAATAGCCACCAGCAACAACAGTTTTCTTATATTATTTATTTATCAATAAAACCCTCAAAGTGGAGAGAGTAAAACATATACAAGAATTTAAGGACATTTCAAAACAAAATATCATAAAAAAACATTTGCACAAAGCAAGCATTTACAGCAGAGAGAAGAGGAAACCATTAAAATTTCATCAACAAGCCTGCAACTGTATGGGAGCGAGAGCCCCAGATGCGGTAGCCCTCCCCGTGAAGCAGACAGCGCAGACTGTCAACAACCTCATCTGCCACACGGCGTGGAATCGCCACACCAGGAGCCCCCGGTCCCACAATCAAATCAAAAGGATTGACATCACTCAGGATAACACGATGTAAAAGTGTACCGTCAATAGAGGAAATTCCTTCCGTCATTGCCTTTGCCATCAAGATAAAATTGAGGTCCCTAGCAGGAGAATCTATTTTGAATACACTAGAAAAAGGGAATGACACCTACGACTAACCAGCTCTTTCACAGGCTGAATATTCAGAGCTTGGAGTAACTTTGTGTGATGAGAACGCTTCCCAATGCCGTTAAAACTTTTCACTAAGGTACCTTGGGCACTTTCTAACTTTGCCAAGGAGGTAGAACTAATTTATTTCCATACTAAATAGAAAACACGCGAGTGTATTCAAAGGTATAGTTAGCGATCATAATCCACGCACTTTTTGTCAAAATCACCATATTTCTCCTCACTATCTGCAAGCTGTCACTTCTGAGAGCATGTGGGAAAAAAAAAAATCCGGTTTCACTACACATTCTGGGCTCTGAATTTAAGCAGGTAAATCTGTGGCTCGGACCGAGCCACCAGAACATGGGTCCACCCCTCCACGCCCAGGGGCGGGTTCATACTCGTGCACAGGTCGGACGGGAGTAGCAGGTCGTGTAGCCTGCGCAGTTACAGTAGAGAGAGACACACATAAGAAATAAGGATTCTTCTGAGTTGTTGCAAAGTTTGTCTTTAATCCAGTAATTAGAAGTAACGAAACATGTCCAAATGCTTCGGGGTCATCAGTGTCAGAATGAGCCCCGAACAATCGAAAGGCTAAAACATTTATACTATACAAAATGCATATGTATATTAAGTAAAGAGGATGGTTCTTGGCTTCAATGTATATTAATGAGGTGTAGCATGATTTGGTAACAATTGGTCAGAAGACCATTGTCTATTCAGCAGTGCAGCAGTTTGGGTGCTAATTAAGTTTCAACCGTTGATGGCCGTTGTTAGCTTTTCCTGTTTCAGGTGTTTCCATGATGCCAGGGTGCGGGGCTTCTCTTTGATTCCATGACAAGATTACCATTTCAGAGGTGGCGGGTCTATGTGTGTTGACTGCTGGGGCTAACTGGATTATGGGTCTCCTGCTCTCCAGCAGAATGATTCACAATTCCTTAGAAGACGGAGTGCAGCAGCAAGGAGAAAAGCACTAGAGATCAATGAGCCATGAATTTGGTTTTTCTGTACTCAGGCACACAAATGCTACACAAAAATTTCCCTTCTCCATATACCATGGCGCTGCTGTCAGAAGTTGAGAGGATTGTTTTTTTATTTTTCGAGTGAAGCCGTGGTGTTTTGCATCGGAGTATAGCAGCATGTGCAGATTTGCTGGTGTGTGGCATTCTGGAGTTTGCTTACAGGTGAGTGCAATGTACTGTCCTGGAGCAAAAGAATTGTTAAAGTATAATGCTCAACCGAGGAATAATTTAGTGTTGCAGTGTTCAGAGATGTGGGGCACATTGATCAATATATTTTTCTTCATACCTCTTTCTTCTCTTATTTTACATCTGTTTTTATGAATGTAAATTTGACTTTACTTCGTACCTGATTACGAAGCACCTGAAATGCTGCATTGAATGGGTTGCATTATGAGAATGGTTTGATTTGCCTGCAGTGAACCACAGTTCAAGTAGTCTGTTGAAATCTACAGGGTTGATATAAAACCCATTGAGTTCACCCTTGTTTATTTCAGTGAGCGGTGCCATTAAAATGAGATGACTCATAAGGTGGCAGGAGGTTCAAATGCCACCTTACTAACCTGATTGATTAAATTATAAACTTGCTCTCGATCCGTCCATATAACCCTTCTACCTGTAATGCTTTAAATCATCAATTAGCCTCAGAAACTGCACCAAACAGGACCTTTTAGTGATGTTTCACCGAGGCCCTCCAGGTTTCCTTCAAGATCTTTAAGAAACTGAGTCGCTTCATGATTTGATGAAGATCTCTTCAAGATCCTAACTGCCATCTTTAGGGATTCTGCCAAGATGTTCAAAGATCCTGGTAAGGTTAGATTAAATTAGGATCTTGGATGGACCATAATCAATAGTTTAACTAGAGAGCAGCAGACATATTCAAAGAGTACACAATCCAGAGATTCCAGTATGTTCAAAAGTACTTACTTCAGAGAAGCAGGTGTGATTGAAGAGTATGTACTCCAGAGTGGTAATCATTTTGAAGAGTGCAAACTCCAGAATTGCAGGTGTGTGTAAAAGTCCTTGCTCCAGAGTACCAACTGTGTCTATCACCTAGGTACTCCAGACAAACAAGTGTGCACACTACTGAAAAGCTGGTGTGTTGAAGGGAACATGTACTCCACCATGGCGAGAGTGTCTGAGAGTATATGCTCCAAAGTAGCAGGGGTGTTAAATGTACAAACTACAAAGTATCAGATGCGTTAAAGAGTACATATTTCAAAGTAGCAGGTGTGTTTAAGAATGCATTCTCCAAAGTAGCAGGGGTGCTTAAGAGTACATACTCCAGTAGATGATGTTGAAGAGCAGGTAAGCGAGTGGAAAGAGAATGCGGGAGTAGGAGTCGATCATGTAGCTGTTGCTCATGATGAAGTTGATGTTCTTCCTGACAGAGCTTTTCCTCTTCAGTCTCGTGCCTTTGACACGAGGAGGCTCTGATAAATTTTGAGAGTCCACCTGCTGTTCCAGACTTTTACTGGAGATTTCTGGGAAGGACGGGAGGTCAATGTCGTTGTCGTGGAAACAGCTGTCAAAAGCCATCGCCTGGGTCGCATTGAAGGAGGCCGGAAGCTGCGGAGAGAGGACAATGCATCATCTATATGCAAGCACGGATTAATCACCTGGCCCAGTGGGCTGGTGCACAGGGGCCTCTCACCTCTAGGGGGTCTCCAAGCCCCCACTGTTTTATTTATTTATTTATTTATTTTTAATATCAAATCGGATAAATTAATTGAGTGTGTGTGTGCAAGTATCTGTTGAAATATGAAACAATCAACGTAAAGTTAGGCTAAAACATTATGGTTGGTTTGCTGGCTGCGTCTGATGAAGATGAATCAGGTGGTCAAGTGGTGTCGTAATCTGGTGGTGACCTTTCTAGCTCCGCTGTAATGACAGTCACAGTCAGCGGAGCTTTTCTAATTCCGAGTCGCCCGGCGTCCGTCCGTCTGTCTGTCTGTCCGGCGTCAACTTCTCACTTCAAATCTGAATATTTCAAAAACTGTCTGATAACTTTTTTCCTAATTTGGTTTGAGCCTTCCTTATGATATTCTGAATTTTCACTGTGAAAATTAAAAAATTCTATATCCCGGTTTTTGTGAAATTCAGCATTTTGGACTTAGAAAATCAGTGTTTGTTCTCATTTTTTCAGTCTTTCATTAATATCTCTAAAACCATCTGATAAATTTTTTGCTCCGCTGTGACCATAGTCAGCAGTCAGCAGAGCTTTTCTAATGCTGAGTTGTCTGGCATCCGTCTGTCTGTCCGTCCAGCGTCAACTTTTCACTTCAAATTTGAATATCTCAAAAACTGTCTTATAACTTTTGTTATAATTTGGTGTGAGCCTTTTTTAATGATATTCTGAATATTCATTTTAAAAACTAGAAAATTCTACGTCCCGGTTTATGAGAAATTCAGCATTTTGGACTTAGAAAATCAGTGTGTCTGCTCATTTTTTCAGTCTTTCATTAATATCTCTAAAGCTGTCTGATAACTTTTTCTCTAATTTGAAGTGAGCCTTCCTAATGATGTTCTGATTATCCCCTGCAAAAATTAGAAACTCCACGTCCCCGTTTTTGAGAAATTGAGCACTTTGGACTTAGAAAATCAGTGTTTGTGCTCATTTTTTCAGTCTTTCATTAATATCTCAAAAACAATCCGATAACTTTTTGTCCAATTTGTTGTGAGCCTTTCTTATGATGTTCTGAATACCCCTTGCGAAAATGAGGAAATTCTACGTCCCAGTAATTGAGAAATCCAGCATTTTGGACTTAGAAAATCAGTGTTTATGCTCATTTTTTCAGTCTTTCATTAATGTGACAAATTTGTTAATATTGCAATAGTTTTCAAGGATTTCTGCATTTAAGACATGGACATTTCAGTCATCCTTAGCGGAGCTCTCTAGGCCGACAGGCTCCTTGTACTTTACACGGCTTGCAACGTATTCAATCAACACTGGAGCAGCAAAAAGAAAATAAAGAAAAAAAAAGAAAACCGGGACGACATACTGAGAAAAAATACCGGCAGTCCATAGATGGTTGGTTTGCGAGTAAAGATTATGCTGGCCAAGAAGACGTTGGAAACGCTACAGCAGCTGCCACTGCTCCAGCCTCTTCTCCCACTAAGCACATCTCCCCGACACCGATTCGGTCGGAGGAGACTCAGTGGCGGGTAGGTTACCAGTTTACAAACCCCAAAACATATAGTGCCTTCAAATGGGGTCGTGTTTACCGTGTTCGTGAGAAAAGTCCATATGAACGCCGCCCTCTCATGGAATTCACAACGTCGTAAGTCGAACTTTTCTGAAAGCGAACTCGAGTTCACGAGTTGAGACGTGTCTGATGACATTTTCAGAAATTGCATCCGGACTACAGTTTTGCCGTTATGCCTTTCCGTGTAATCCCTTAATTCCCATGCTTGCAGGTTCAGTACTTGCGTTAGCAACCCTACGTTGGAGGAGCTAACGTTAGCGAGAGTGCTAACCTGTACAAAGTACTGTAGTTTGCATTACATTACCCTGAGCTGCTGGACAAGAAGGAACAGTGTGGACCATTGTCATCTTTATCGTTTTGTCTCTTGTTCCTCCGAGTGGCGTTCAGATACAAATTAATAATGTAATATTTTCGTATAGACTGACAGGAGAAACAATGCTTTGGCGTCCTTATTGCCGTAGCACCGGTGTTCTCGCATGGTTATCACTTGAACGTTGAGCCATTTCTGCTCACGACTTCACAACTTCACGAGTGCCATTTGAAGGCAGCAGTATCTAATGCTTCTACCTATTTCAGCCATAATATTAGCTGTTTTGTTAAAATTGTAAAATTTCTCAGTTTCAACATTTGCTGTGTTATTTCTGTTCTTATTGAGAATAAAATGCTGGTGTGATTTGAAAGTCATTGCGTTTTGATTTCATTCACAATTTACACTTTGTCCCAACTATTTCGGAATTGGAGTTGTACATGAAAACGAACAAATCTCTGTGCCACTGAAAATATTTCAATAACTCAAAGTTGTTTTAATAGGGTCAGAAAACGGAGATTTTAAAAAACGCCTTGTGGAGTTTTTTTTTTTATTTTTTACTTGGTTTCTGCTCATCGTGCGGACATGTGACACGGAGGTGTCAGAAAAAATGACGTCACAGCTCATTTTGCGCAAACCCTCTGTTGCGTTGTGTGACGTTATTGACCTGCATAAATATGTTTACGTTATCGCTACCTTGGAGAATACTCATTTGTACCTAGTCGGTTTTACATTTTCGAGTGGACGAAGATATTTTTCAAACTATTTTGAAGACAGCTGCTCTCGCCAGAATGTCACTTAAGGGTAAGTGTGTGTGTTCACATGTAACCACCTGAGAGATATGTAATAGAGCCAGAGAGATCGAGGAAGTACCGTTGCTTTAGCCAGTTAGCTTCCTGCTTCCGCGTTTCACAGTGCGGAAAAATTTGTGGCCACCAATAGAAAAGTGCGCAATTTTTTCTTACCAGATAGTGCGAAAACAAAATAAAATGTATTCTGTAATCCTTCATTATTTTGCTCTTTGTCTGAAGCAACTGTTCGATGTTTTCAAGAGGGCCTGTAAAATAAGAACTGATACTAAGAGCTTGATGACAGCTGGTGCACGAGTTTGGTTTTCCAGCTGTTGCTCTGACTGCAGCAATTCAACGAAAAGAGTGAAAAGTGCGTGCGCGTTCCGGATTAACAGCGTTGCTCGTCATTTCCCCTCGAAAACATTCGCCAATCCGCATAGCCGACACACTTCCTTGGCCATTTGCGCTGTGTAATCAGATAGAGAATCTTATGAAATGGTGCCGGAAATGAGCACCCATGGAACGCCATTCTTACAGCTGGCGTCGTTCAATTCCGCACATCCTGGGCTGAGGTAGCTAGCCTAGCATCTCCCATTGAAAGTAATAGGGGTGGTACTTCCGCTCTCTCTCCAGTTCTATTATATTACCTCCATGGTAACCACGCATGACCAATTATTGCAACTTTTGTAATGTATTAGCGATTGCGATTAATTGTTCAGCCCTACAATAAATTAAATATCTTACTACTTTTATAATAATAACAAAGGTAAAATGTTGCTAATGCAGTGGAAATATTCTTCACAAAAAGTAGTGCCAATGAACGGCATTAGCTCAAAGAGTTGTATGTCATCACCTCTAACTGCAAGTCATTTTACCATTGGTTTCTATCAGGCAGTGAAGAATGGGCTTGCCCTCTGTTCTTCAGTTTTGCGTGTTTGTGTTTAACTTTCTGTGTTTGTTGTTTGGGGACTCCGAACCCCTGTACCTCTGTGACGTGGTAAGAATGAAATGGCGGTGAATTGAGGAGCCATGCTAACACTTGCTAACCTCATTTAGGTCAGACTGCTGCCTGGCCGTACCAGGGCTCAAGATGGATGTCTTCCTCAAGGCAGTGCAACAAGGGCTTCAGCGGGTATAAGGAGAAAGGAAGGTCTTTCGTACAGCCCCTGCGTTTTACCCTCACCCAAGGTAGGCACTTGATTGGACGTGTGCGTTCTAGAAAAGTCTTAGCATTTGGTCGATATGCAGCTGGGTATACATTGGTGTGTGCTGGCACTGGGTAATACAGTCTAAAATTAACGGCATAATGCATTACATTTTGGTTGGTGATGATGAAGTCTCACCTCCACATGCATTGAATGGAATAATACATAGAGACTGTTAGACCCACAGGGTCTTGTCTTGGCTATAAAGGCTGACGCAATATGGCTGTGGTTAGTTGCAAAAATGTCTTTGGGAATGTGAGACTGAGCCCTCTGTGGATTTCTCAGCACCAGCACGGGAGGAGGTGCAGGGTGAGATTCGAATCAAATCTCTGGACGAGATTCGAAAGGAGAAGGCGGCCAGGTCCCTGGGCCAGGCCCAGGTACACGAGGCGAACTGGTGCGGAACTAAGGGCCCCAGCCCCGCAAAGTGGAGTGCTACACCTCCCGGGGCCGTCCTTGTGAAGACCCCCAAGCTCCAGCTGGAGAGAAAGAGGAAGCTGTCCAGAGACGAGGAGGAGGAGCTCATGGGGAGGAGCGAGGCGCCTCCCGAGTGGGAGGTCCCGGGCAAGAAGGCTGCCAGGCACCCCGGCGAGATCCGAGTTAAGACCCTGGAAGAGATCCAGAAGGAGAAGGCGGCTCGAATGCAGACCACGGTGCAGGAGGTGAAGGCTGAGGAGTCGCCAGCTCCTCTCTCTGCTCCGTTCAAGAGGAGGATAGTGCGCATCAAGAGGAACATGGCCACTGGTGAGCCTTCATCCTCTGTGTGTCCTCTGCGCTTTCCCCTCTCGGGGTTAGTTTTCTCATGAGCTGTTCCTTGATGTACTTCAGTTAGTTGTGGTAGCCAGAGGCATGAGGTCCAGGCACAGACTGCATAAGTCCTCCCCACTATTTGTTAAATAACCAGGAGGTGGATCTAATTGGTGAAATTATGTGGAAAAAACGCATAGTGGGACTTTACATTTCTGGCCTTCGGACAGGATTCCCATGATTAGTTTTTTGCTCACGCTTTTCTGCAGTTGATTGTTAATAGGGACTGTGCATATTTACAGGAGCAGACAGTGGCCGTAATACTAGTGCCAGAAAAGAGAAGCCAGCTATTCCCAGCACTACAGAGGTGAGCAGCAGCTGTGTGTTATTTCTATATTCAATCCTGAAGTCAGCCTAATTTAGACCTGCCAAACCCTGTGCTTGGAGATCTACTGTCCTGTGGGTCTTCAGTCTGTTCAGGACAATCTGACTTGATCTGCTGGAGTTCTCCTCATGCAGCTATTTAGTCAAATCAGGCATCTCAAATTAAGGTTAGAGTGGAAACTGAAAGGACTGTAGATCCCTTTGAGAAGGCATAGGCAGCCATGCTCTAGCTTGACTGAGATGTTTTCTTGTGGAGTAGAAGCATGGTTGACGTCCAGGATCAGGGCTGAATAGATGTGACTTTTGGTCCATTTGCTGCAGAATGGTGCTGTGAATGGGAAGACGCAGTCTCTGGTTGAGGTGGAGAGGGTGAAGACCTTCCGGGAGATGATGGTAGAGAATATTAACAGAAGCCCCAGAACAGCAGAGCAGAGCTCCACCAGCACCGAGCCACTGCACGTTCTTGCTATTGACCCATCTGCTGCTTTGCAAAGGTAAAGTCTTCCACAAAGCAGCCCAGACTCCCCAGTACCCTTAAAATTAGGGCTTAGAGCTGCCCTGTCCTGTACCTAGGGACTCGCTGCCCTGACACGGTTTATTTATGCTTCAAATCAACACCTTCGGTTCTGCTAAATACCAGCTTTAGAAGCTCTTGAATGCTGTTGAATGAGGTGTGCGTGGGTTGGAGTGAAAAGCAAAACAATGGATGCTGTATGGCTCTGATGAAAGTGGTCTTGACGTGTGTTAGCGGGCACTTATCTGAATATGTCTCACTCCTGTGTCTGCCTGTTTTGGTTTATAGAGTTGCCGCCCACATAGCTTGCCAGTTTGTGTTTTGAAAATAAAAGCTTTGGGGTTTTCACAACCATACGATAGAGAGATATATGCTATTTGCACTGAGTTCCATAAGTGTTGGCACTGTAATGATTTAACAGGGTATAAATTTATGGATGCAAATGCTCTACATTTACAATGCTGACTGTCCGCTTCAGGTTGACGTTCTTGAGTCTTGTATTGAACTGCTTTGAACACCTTCATTGAAATTTCCCTGTCTAAATGCCTCTGGACCTTATTGTAGTGCACAGGTACAAGTGGCATAGCAATGAAACGATTGGATGGAAAATGGGGAGCGTGATTGGGCTGAATGGGCAGTTGTAGTCATTATGTAAAGTAGTTTGGTCCTGAGGCAGACATGCTTGTGTGGGTGAGGCTGTTGTAACGGGCTTCTCTGTACTTCCAGCAGCAGCACGATGCTAAAGTCTCACCGCCAGTGCACAGCGACCCCTCACACCTCCAGCTCTGCACCCATCAACCTTGATGAACTGCTAACTGAATTTGCTGACGATGTGCTGGATGGTGAGATGGAGCTGGACTCCGCCATGAATGGAGATGACCTCCTCCTGCAGCTGTTGGAGATGATCCACAGCTAGGGAGCCAACTTCTGAAGTCACCCATTTTTGAGCCACTCGCTTGGGGAGAATAGACATGTGCTACTTAGAAATAAAGTATCTTTAAAGCGTTCCTAAGGTGTGATGCCAAATCCTTTACCTGTTACACCTTAGCAAAAGTACAATCCCATTTCCAAAAAAGTAGGGATGTTTCAGTTGTTTTTGGTGTCTACAGTGATGCTTGACTTGTTTTTTTTTGGGTATGTATTCAATAGCTGACATAAAGCCAACAAAAACATCAAGAGCCCTCATCTCACAACCAGTTTAGTTTGTTGTCCGGAATCTGTCAAATGCTTGCTGTAACCAGATGTGGCGCTTTTGAGCTACAGTGGTCATTCTTGGCTGCCATTAGTGGGAACGCTCAGTGACAGAGCCTGTTTTCCACTCTCAGACAGTCAGCTGACTTGTTGGTGACCAGTGACAGTGACAATCATAAAAAACAAATACAATACCTTTAGAAATAAGCTCACCCACATAATAAGAAAGAGCAAATGCAATTATGCAGAAAATATAAATGCAGCCATGGGTGTTTTCAAAAGGACCTAGTCAATACTAAACAAAGTCCTTTACAGGGGCCAGAAATCCTTGGTGCTCCCTGACCCTGTAAATGGTGAACTAACTGATCTCGCCGACAAAGTAAACAAGTATTTTGTCTCCATTGGCAAAGACCTTGCCAAAAAAATAACCCAATCCTAGGGGGTCTCTTTCAAACACTACCTCTCTGGATATTATCTGCACTCTTTTTTCATGAAACCTACCAATACTACAGAACTTCATAAAATAATTACAAATCTGAAGAGCTTTCGCACAACTAGCGTTGAAGGAATTTGCAGTAAAAAAAATTAAATATTCACACTGGTTCCCAGTATGGTTTCAGGAAAAAAAAGTACAACCTGCACTGCAATACTGGATCTTATAAAAAAACTAACGATGCCATCGACTAAGGTGATTATAGAATTGGCATTTACCTGGACCTGTCAAAGGCTTTTGACACTATCGATTTTGAAATATCAAATGGAAAGTTTTACCATTACATACCTGCCAACTTTTGAAAGTGAAAAACCATAATCCTAATAATCCTAGAATGCAATTGTGCCCTCCTGTGGGGGGGGTACGGGCAACCTCCCCTGGGAAAAAATTTGGAAAAATAGCTGCTAAATACTGCATTTCCAGCTCTTTTGAGGCAGAAATTTGACTAAACAATTCAGCTTCAATTTGACACTTTTGTACACAGAAATCCTAGAAAGTAGAACTTTTCATAGCCCAGGTAACATGCCCATGATTACTGTGATGAATATTGTTATTTAGTCATGTCCAAACCCCTTTAGTACAGTAAGTGAAAGGACCAAGAAAAACAAATTCACAACAACAACTAGACAGATGGGTCATATTTAATGGAAACTGGGTAACTAGATCTGAGAATGTGTCTTCAGTATGCAACAAGTTTACAACTTATTCCACTGACCAAACAAAAGATATCTGAAGCATCTGTTAATTAAATACATCATCATTACACATCACATTCAACTAAAGTAATCAACTAGTATCAAAATATATTTGCCACAGTGTTACTGGTAAGTAACTTCAATTATGATCAAGACGTATCAACATTAATTTGCCACAGTGTTACTTGTAAGTAACTTCAATAATGATCAGCTGGTATCAACATAAATTTGTCAGTGTCACTGGCAAGTAACTTCCAGAATGATCAACTGGTATCAAAATTAATAGTCAAAGTGTTACTGATAAGTAACGTCAATAATGACGCATTTACTGTCCCTTATTTTCCATTGCGCAGCGGTTCCGATTTTAGCAGAGAATGGTTCCAATTGAAACGCCTCAGCCAATTCCGTGATTCCTTATGATCTTCATAACCAGCAAGGTGTGCCGATTGTTTACGCAAACGAACCAACAGATTCTCTGCGATTGTAACAAAATGGCTGTCTTTGGTAAATATAAACTAGCGTTGAAGAGACGGGAATAAACGAACATGTTTCATGTTTTATTTTATCATTATGTTTTAAAGGGCAAAAAGCGAAATCGTTTCACTGCTAGGTTTGCTGTTGTGCACTGCCTGTAGACCAAAAACAAAGTGTGTCATGAGCCACACCTCCTCAACCTCTGCTATTCGGCAGAATGACGGGCCAGTTTAAGTTTCGCGGCGTTACTACTCAGTACATCGAACCTGAAATGCTCACGAAACTGCAGATTTGCGCTGATTGCAAATGTTAGGTGAGTAGCCGTCAGCCAGCTAACTCAACCGTAACGCCTGGCCCATTGCTGAGACCGAGCCGCCAACAACTCAAGCTCCGGACATTAACCCATGCTACGATTCTAGCATTAAATTTAATTGAATCGCCATAGCTTATTACGCGCCTAACGTTACTGTAACACTAATTAAAGCAGACATTGACTTTTATGTTGTTACTTACCTGTCCAGGAGAGGAAGAGCTAGCTCCGAGTCAAACTGTAGCCCCTTTCGCTCTCAGAGTGCTCTCCACCTTGGAAATGCAAGGCCAATATTAATCCGGTCCTGCCCTTTCTTTATCCGACAACTTCTTCGCCAACGACCGTTGTTTATTTAGAAGTAATTTCGGGTCCTGCTCATCTTCAGGTGAACGTTTTGTTCCGCTCTCCGCCATTTCGCTTTTTTTAAAAATACGCTGCCACTGCTTACTGGCTATATGAATGCATTCTCGGGAAGGAGGAGGAGGCGATTCTGCTCACCGCTGTATGAATGCATTCTCGGAAGGAGGAGGAGGCGATTCACATGAACGTACATGAACACGCAGCCGACCGGGCTTGTAAACAAGGGGGTGGAGATCAACACAGAGAGCGGTATGTGACATCCTGCTATACTCCTGATGAAATTACGCCTCTCGTTCTTCACAAAGAGATTTTTAATTCCTTTAATCTAGAAATGATGTATTTCCACTTATTGCCCCTTTTAATACTATTCGTTATTTTCCGAAAAACCGGATTTTGTTTTTGTTCAGCCGTAAACCGGACTGTGCTTTTGAAAACCGTAACCATTATGGGCAAACCGTACTTGTTGGCAGGTATGCCATTATGGAATCAGAGGACCTGTGCTCAACTGGTTCAGGAACTATTTTGAGGGCAACAATATGTGCATATAAATGATTTTAATCTCCATATAAGGACATCAAATATGGGCCCCCCTAGGGCTTAATTTTAGGGCCGCTGCTTTTTATTCTGTATATTAACGATTTTGCAACTTCATCTAAAATACTACATAAGGTTTGCTGATGATACCAATCTGTTTTTGTCACAGAAGAACCCACTTGAACTACAAGATCTACTAAATGCAGAATTACAGAAAGTTGATAACTGGTTCAAGTGTAACAAATTATCTCTCAACATTAGTTCGACAAATTGTATTGTATTTTGAGCAATTATGAATGTAATGCATACAGATAATATCTGTCTCAAAATAAATGACTAGGAGTTAGAAAGGGTAAGTTCCTCTAAGTTCCTGGGGGTCTTCATTGATGAGCCACGAAACTTTAGAAGCCACATGAACATTTGATATCTGAATTATCCAAATATGTTGGACTATTCTTCAAAATAAGATATTTCCTCCCACCATCTGCTCTCCTAACCCTCTACAAGGCCCCGTTTGAGCCGCATATCAACTACTGCAATGTCATATGGTGCAACACTTTCCCCTGTCCTCTTACAAAACTTGAAAGTCTACAAAAGAAGATGATACTCATTTTTAAGTTACATTTGCTGTCACAGAAGATCTAACGGGACTACTCTCTCCATGGTGCAGTGTGCAATCACACAAAGCAAAGAATCACATATGCCTTTGAGAAGTGTATAATAAGCCTAGTTAACATTATCATTCCAGTGGGAGTTCTGTTCTCCTCTGAGTGCTGTGCAACATAACTGGATCATGTCCTGCCTTGTGTTGTGTGTAACAAATGTGAATCATATCCCATTGTACTCCCATTTTGTCCCGCAGGTCAGAAATGTGCATGTTTAGCTGATTGGTGACTCTAACATAGGTATGTATGTGTGAATGAATTGTATGTAACCTGTGGCAGGAAGGGAGTAGTTCAGGGTGCTGCCCACCAGAGGGCGGCACCAAACCTACAAAAAGGCAGGGTCACAGCTGGAGGTACTCTCAGTCACTGCAGCTGTGGCCAGTAGCTTCATCAATTATTCTATTGAGAGGACTGTGGAAGATTTTTTCAGTTTGAGTCGTAATAAGAGAGTCTTAGAGCATGTTAAAAGAAACATGATCAACAGTTTATTGCAATATAATTCTGCAGAATGAGAGAGCAAACAGGGACTCTGTGTCCACAGCAGTCAGAGGTTGGTCTCTGCTGAATAATTTTCACAAGCAATTATTATACCCTTCTAGCCAGGCATCCTTCAAGCAATCAGTCACAAAATTACACAAACATTTTATTCTTTGAAGATTTCTGCTCTAGGGATGCGCTTGGAGGAATCACATTTTCTGCTTAGGGGCTCAGTTTCAAGGACTGGTACAGATAGAAACAATTGTGTTATCTTGCTAAGTTGGGACATTTCCCAGAC
The DNA here is from genome assembly GCA_029692085.1 of Gymnothorax javanicus. Lineage (NCBI taxonomy): Eukaryota > Metazoa > Chordata > Actinopteri > Anguilliformes > Muraenidae > Gymnothorax > Gymnothorax javanicus. Next base: position 47,681 of record JAFJMP010000055.1, on the reverse strand, counting down.
ATGAGTCCATAACTGCTATCCAGGTGCATGCACCCCTCCTATCAGTACTTTCCCACAGACAGTTTTCTTGGAGCCTAAAGCTGAGAACAAAGCAAGCATTTACATTTCTAACAAGTATATCTTATTATTTTTTTAAGCAGTAAAACTATGTAATAAATGTAATGTAATAAAATCAAAGTGCACTAAACACTACAAGGAATTTTAAAACTACAACAGTAACAACAAAAATTCCTTCACAAGGACTATATAAAACACCAATCTCTCAAGGTAGAGAATATAATAGGAGTTGGGTGAAAATGCTGTGTTCAAACTGTTACGGGTAAATTATTATTTTTGGTATATTCTTATTTGGTTCATTTTAATTAATATTTTGTATTTATATGTCTGCTCACCACGTAGTACTTGGCCAGCCCGAGACAGACACCACTGATACTGGCACTTTTTTTTACAATAGTATGTCACCCCAACACTCGCTCGGGAAAGAGTACAAACACTGAGAAAATATAGCCTTCAGGAACACATTAAGACACACATATACACAGACAGATGATTTACTCAATGCACATAATTCTTCAAAGTATGAACACACAGTAAATGACACAGCAATAAACAAACTACATTGGGAAATATAAATAAAATAAAAAATCTTGTAAGTGAAAGTGGCTGACACAACATTGAAAGGGCAGAATGCATGAGAAACTATGGAGGCCCAGAACTTCCAAACCAGAAAATTAAAAATACATAAATGCTGTTTTTTTTTTGACTGCATTTATTCGTTTCTAAACTGTGATTTTTTTTTTCATTTTCAGTATTTATTCTTTTTTGTTGTCTTCATGACATTGCAGAGGCACTGATTTTTAACGGGTGAAGCTAGATCCGGAGTAGTTCAAGTACGCTGTGCGAGAGTTGGCTGAAATCTCGCCGGAAGTGCGACAAGACTAGTCCAGCAGCTGAGCTGAAGTGGAATGGACCGTACGTGATGATCTTCCAAAAGGTAAGACGTTTAAAGAATTAGACCGAATATTGTCAGCACATCTGAATTAAATAACACGTACCCAGTAAAGCGTTTGGTAAGAGTACCATACACAACCTCCAGCAAAATCGAAAAAAAATCACAACTTTTTCCGCTTACCTTAATGTTTAGATGCCAAGTGAAGTATTCGTGTGGAAAAACGTCGACCGTACATCCAGTAAAGATAATTTACACTTTAATTTCTACAGCGGCTATACGTGCTACTAGCTTATAAAGGTGGCAGCCATGACACTGTTGGCAATACTGGGACATGCGCAGCGATGCATAGTTCGAGATATCACATAGGCACGCGCGATGCAGCGAGGGCGAGCGCTCAGTTTCCGTGCGCCAAGTGTGTTCAGCACCCAGCCGTTCGTTATTCACATCTGGACATCTGTTTGAGTAATAATTCGCGTGCTTAAGCTTGCCTAGCGCCTAACAACATTAAGTTTGGAACTTACATCGAAGTTGGCTTTATGATATTATTCTATTGATGTCGTCTCGGTGTTACATACTCTTAGGTGGCGCTGCGACAGTAGCAGGATGTCTGCTAAAATTTGAGTAAAGTGGTCGACGCCGCTGTGTTTACGCCGCCACATATACCGCCAGATAAAAACATAAGCCGTCGCTGCTGCGTCAGACGCTGCGTGGATGGCAAGGACCTTGATCTGCCCCCACTGGCACTCAATCAATAAATACCACACATCTAACACCGTGCAATCACTCATTTTTCTTCTTGTTTGTCGCTGATTACTACACGACCCTTTATAGTCTTGAAACTCATTCTGCGACGTATGACCAATTTCATCACGCCTTTTATTTCCATTCTAAATGGAAAACACACGCGAAGTGCATTTGAGGCTGCCCATTTACATGACGTTAACAACAATAAATAATTAAGAAGGAAAAGAACCTTATAGGTAAGACATTTCGCCCTTGTGTATTTGGCTGATTATGCTATCCATGCCTCATAGCACGAAAAATTCATCTGCCTAACTTGAGCTGCAAGACTTTGGCACCAAGGTCATGACTCTGATATTACTATCGGAGCGACATTTTCTTTAATTTGTCACGACACTGATCTATTGTTTTGTCACAAGCACGCTGAAGGTAACTGCAAGACAAATTATTCGAAAACCTCCGAAGTTTTTGTGCGTAGTATACCCAGTGGTGGATTGTGTTTTCGCGTATACTACATTTCGAGCAAGTATTGAATTTCTCCGTTTGAATGGAGATCCTTTCGCCGCTGCATTTCTTAGAACAAGACAACCGTGACACATAACGGTAATCTGCCGTGCTGAAGTACGGTTGCTTTCACATTTGATACTAGTACGGATGGATCGTGCCCGAATCCACCTCTTCCAACCGTACTCGCATACCGTGCCCGAGCCTTGTGCTCACACTTGCCAAACGAACTAAACTATCTCTATCCCTACCCCTATCCCTAACCCTAACCTTAACCTAACTCATAGGGAATGCTATCCCTACCCCTAACCTTAATCTTACTCATAGGGAATGCTATCCCTATCCCTGTCCCTAACCCTAACCTTAACCCAACTCAGCCACAAACAATGGTTTGTTCTGCCCAAATTATTCTACCCTGGGTCAATGGATCAGCCAACTCCCAGTATGAAACACATCAAAATGGATATTCAATTGACATTTCCTCATTGACAACAATAAATAGAAGAAAGAAAAATAAATACATGAATATTAAAGAAAAATAAATGAATACATATATATATATATATATATATATATATATCTTTCCCCCTTCAGCGATGAATGGAAACTAATGGCGCTGAGCTGGCAACAAACTCTGTTGGTATAGTGGTTAAGGCCACAGTGTGAGGTGTGATTAACATTGCTTTTTCCACTTGCTTCCAGGCTCGAATTCCGCTGCTAACACTAATGTAATGTCTAACTTAACATGTAAACCTTTGTTCACAGCCTCATCGATGGAGGAAAATAAAATAACATAAAACGTTGAAGAGATAGGACATAGAGTATATGGCACGAGGGAAGAGTACAGAAGTGAAAAGCGGAATTACCACAAAAAATTTTTTTTTTTACTCGCTACCAAGATCTACCCCTTCCTTTTAAAAATTTTTCCCCATCATTCTTAACCCCTTCTCACTCATAAAAACCCCCAAAAATATTTGTGCCCCTTTTAAAATCGTTCTGGCCAAAAAAAAAACCCAAAAAAGTGGAGGTTGTGTATGGTACTCATGCCCATTCCTTGAATCGTTTCGGCCCCCAAATGCAGCACGTTGTTGGTCCTTGCCGCTCTCCGATTTGAGCCCAATCCTGAATGGCCGAATCAAAATCCCACTGGGCCAGCTCTTGCTATCCATTACTTTGTCAAAAAGTGGCACTGGGATATCCAGCCGAAAAGACCAATAAGTGGGCTTATCAGCTGGCATCTCAACAACAACATTGTCACCATCCTGTATACACAATTGACCTAAATGCGCTTTGACATCATCAATCGTGTTTCTTGGGTCAAGTTGTCCAAGGTATGCAGATTTTGTCAAGGGGGATGCAGCTGGACGGAGGGTTTGAATAGTGGGAATACATGAAGTAACAGCACCGGTAACGCCGGCATTCAGCCGCTGCTGCAAACGCCTACGCTTCCGCAGTTGTGCGGTGGGCACAACAAAATCCTCCTTCCGAACATCATCACCAGCGGAATCACAATCATCATCGAGAGTATCCCCAGATCGAACTCCCACAAAATCACAATCGGGAGTGCAAACAGGGGCTGAATCACAAACTTCACCGACTTGGCCCTCATCTGGACAAACAGCTTCCACATTAATCACGTTAGCTCTTGCACGCACTGCATGAGCTCGACCAACGGCAGCCTTTAGCTCCTCCTGCTCTCTTCGAATAAACTTAACTTCTTTCTCAAGACTGTCCATTCTATTGTGCAAAGCAGTAAATCTTCGTACAACCTCAGTGAGCTCCATAGTTGAAACGGAGACGTCCGCAACAGCAACACCATCCGTTCCACTGTCCAGTTTGTAGATTTTATCAAGATCACGAGTTGGTGTCCTATTGACAATGCACAAACCAAGGGTAATAATGTCCGGCAGTATCGTGTGCTTAGCTTGACGATTAATCACCGTGCCATCTTTATACTGCGAAAAAATAGCCGCATAATTTTCACTGAGCCGTTTATGGAGTGAAATGAGGATACTAGGCATATCCAATTTCTGAAGAGTTTGTTTAATATCGTCCACTGCAAACCGAAAAATAGCATCAAGGGCTTTCACACACTAGTCATTTAAATTCGAATCACTACTCACTGCAATCACATCGTCCAGAGTTCTGATGGTTCGAGATACAGATCCAGCCGCATTTTTTGTGCAGTCAAAAAATTCGCCAGATTAGATGGTCCATTTCTCGCAAACTATCAGACGGCTCCTCCAGGAAGCGAACCTCCAAGCAGAGTCTACTCAGCCATAGTTCGCAGAGACGCCATTTCACATCAACTTGATCCTCAATTACCAGCGGTCACGGTCCAGTTGGAGTTCCTTCACACGAAGGCATGATCCTGTCTGAGGGTTGTAGTTGTAGTTGTATGTAGTTGATTCCTGGAATACTTCAGTTGGTATATTTGTACCTCAAACTTCCTATACGCGATGTGCGTATGACTCTTTCTTCGAACCTTGTACAAACTACCAAATAGATTTTCTTATGTGGGATGGATATAACTTGATATCGAGGCCATAATTAGTCACAGCTCCATGAGCGAGGAGCGGAAATTCTCACAGCTCCACTCCGCGCACATGCTCTGTATGATATTCATACATTTCACTAATTATTCACATCAGAGAAACACACAAAGATACGCTTCTTTACAAGCCAACAATTTATTTCCTTCTCTTGAGATCTTATGCCCTGCAAGTGACGGTGACATAATGGCGAGACGGAATTTTTCATGGAATTCATACAGTGTTGTACAATGCCTCACTTTCTCCGGGCGCATGCGCAAGCAGCGATCGGCAGTGAGTGAGAGCTTGGCGTCCACCTATTGGTGTTTTTAAAGTTTTCATGAGTCTCCTATGTTTTAGTTCTTAGTAATCTTACGATATGTTTTAGTGCTATTGGTTTCCATTTATCCAGAATGGATACTTTACATGCTGTCGCGTTCTGGCTTATTTTTTGTCAGCTGCTCACCTGCAATGTTTGCAGCGCTGTATGCAGGGAAAGGCCGCATGGACTCGATACTCCAGGGACGTGCTGCTGCAGCTTAACTTTGCTAGCCCAGCTCGGGTGACAGACCTCATGCTACAGCTACCCGATTTAATTTTGAAGAACTTTCATGGACCGAGTCGTGTCTAGTGGAACAAGAAGAGGAAGCGGGTTAAACATGGAGGCGTCAGACAACGCCTGAGGAGGCAGCGGCTCAATCGGATTCCTCTGCCAACGGTGATCATGGACAACGTACGTACAGTCCCTCCGGAACAAAGGGGACGAACTACAGGGAAATGTTCGTTTCTAGAAGGACTTCAGCAACTGCTGCGTCTTGGCTATCACTGAAACGTGGCTTACGGAACACGACCGAGATATCGAACTGCCCATTGATGGTTTCGGCGCCCCTCTCCGTCTCCACCGAGTAGCATAGGTGACGGGAAAGACTCAAGAAGGAGGGGTATGTTTGTATATTAATGAATGATACTGTTGCTCTGTGACTGTGAGGGAACGCATCTGTACATCAGATGTGGAACTTTTATCAGGGTCGTTTCGTCCTTTTTATCTGCCCCGCAAGTTTCCTCAATCATTCATTGGTTGATTTCAATTGGAATGCCCCTATTTCAAGAAAACTCCCCAGTCCATGGTGCCTGATTTGTTTAATTTTCATGTATTTTGTTGTTTATCGGCCCAATATGAAAAACCCAAAATATTAGACTCATACTCTAATATTGCTCATATATACTCAAACTCATACTAAATGAGGAAATGCAGCAATTTCTCTCAACTCTGCTTCAGTAAATTTCTTCTCGGCAGCCATTTTGTCTCTGAGGGCTGAGGTCACGTGATGTGATCCCTTTAATATTATTGGTTAATTGCAGATAGACCTACTTAAAACTTTAACTGGCAAATTTGAAAATAGACCCTTCTAATATTGACCTTTGACATAAACTGAGTGCATATCTAAGCAGGGTCATAACCTAAAATAGACCTTGTTAACTAAAAAATCATTATGACAGAATATCTCATATATTCACAAAAATGCAGATGCACCAAGTTAATTCTCAGCCGAAGAATTAACAGATTACATTATCAGATGATACCTAACTCAGTTTAATCAAAGATTTGATGACGAACTCTCCATAGATTCAGATCAGGAGTTGGAGAGGAGGATAATAGTTCATTCATATCACATATTCAGTAATCTGCATATCTACCATGTACATTGATGTACATAAGGTACAGAAATGACCATTTCTGGAATTACCAGCAGTTCAGCAGCAAAATGGTGATTTTTCTACCTGAAGGAATGCTGGTTTGAAAATGATTTTTGACACAAGTGAAGATGACATGAAGGTCCCCTTAACACAAAAATTTCATTACCATTAACCCCTTCCCACGTGCTTCTCAGGGGGTCCAAAAATAGGGTAGTTAGGGGGTCAGACCCTTTTCACAGCCAAATTTCAGCATATTGTAAATGTCTTAGAGTTGTTATTCCTGCATTAAAATGATGACACTTCAGGGTTCTTTCAAAGCAATATTCATTCTGTTCCTCCAGGGTGTGGCTATCAGGACCCTCCAAAAAAAGCAGATTTGGTCTGAAAATGCCTCTTGGGCCAAGCCCATTCCCTCCACACCCGTGGGGTGTAGGATGCTGAAGTTGGGTTTAAATTAAAGTATTAAGCTTGAAGAACGTGCACCCAAAATATCAGGGTCATACCTCTTATAGTTTTGGAGATATTCCACTTTATAGATGGCTAGGAAACAAACGGCCGAGCCCGAAAAAGTGCCACGCCCACTTTTTTGGACCCTTGTAGAAGGGAGACCATTTGGAGTATGAATCTAATATTTTGGATTTTTCATATTGGGCCCATAAACTACAAAATATGTGAAAATGAAGGAAATCAGGCACCATAGACTGGGGATCACTTGCTGATTTCAAATGGAATGCCCCCATAACTACGGTGTATATTCACCTGAAGGCAGACGCCGCCTCTGCCAGCAGCACCATGTTTGATGTGGTGCAGAAACTGCAGTCGATTTCACCTGATGCACCAAACTTCATTATGGGTGATTTTAACCATGTCTCTCTTAAAGCGATTCTCCAAAACTTTTACCAATATGTCTCCTGTCCAGCCAGATGAGAGAAGACATTGGATCTTTGTTGTGGGTCAGTTAAAGATGCCTATAAATCTCTGGGTTCTTCTGACCACAGCTGTGTGCATCTATTGCCCATATACAAAACTGCTCTAAAGAGAAAAAGAACACAGACCAAACTTAAAGGTCTGGTCAGAGGAGTCTGTGCTTTGTTTAAAATAATGTTTTGATTGTACTGATTTGGACATTTTTACTCAGTCCTGTAGTGATGATTTGGATTCAGTGGTGGATGTCACTTGTTCGTATGTGGCCTTTTGCCAGGACATGACCATCCCCTCAAAGCGTGTAAAAATATATCCCAACAATAAACCATGGGTTACCAAATCTGTTCAGTCCTGCTAGCATTAAAAGAATCTTTCTTTTAAACTGGGAGCAGCATCTGATCTTAGCTCAGCCAAAGAAGAGCTTAAGATTGGAATTTTAAAAGGAAGACAGAAGTTCAAATTAGAACTGGAGAACAAGATGGCTGCAAATAATTTCAGCTCAGCCTGGGAGAGCATGAAAACTATAGCAGGCCTCCAGAATACATCATGTCTTATTGAATGATTTTAACTCCAATAAGGAACCCGCTAATACATTCAATTGCTTTTACTGTTGCTTTAATACTCTTGATTTTAGTTGTGAAATTAAGGAGATGAAATATAGATTGAAGGACAGTCAGAATTTTAAAATTCATCTTAAAGATGTTGGAAAAAGCCTGTCACTCTGTTAAAGTAAACAAAAACCATGGCCCTGATGACATTTGTGGTCATGTACTTGTGCAAAAGAACTGAGTCCTGTATTACACTGTATTTTTAATAAGTCCCTACTGGCACAACATGTCCCTAAGCTCTGGAAAGACTCTGTGGTCGTTCCTGTTCCTAAATCCAGCTGCCCCACAACCTTGAATGATTTTAGGTCAGTTGCTTTGACCTCAATTGCAATGAAAATTTTAGAGAAACTGGTCAGGTCTAAGATTGTGAAGCAAACTGAACATGCATTGGATCCTATGCAGTTCGCATACAGGCCTCACAGGGGAGTGGAGGATGCTACTATAACTCTGCCATAGACTGTATAAAAAGATGGATGCAGCACCCTGGTCTGAAAAAAGAAGCCCATGCGTAAGTACAGTAAAATGGCATTCTATTTAATGGCCAGCAGATGGCGACATCGGTGGTTGCAGAAAGAAGTTCAATGCTGTAGAAGTCTATGGGAAAATGACCCTACTTTCCCACAAAAACATGCATCACAGGAACACTCCAACCAGTACCCATGACCAAGGAACTGGCTTTAGAACTGGAGTTGGTCCCCGGGCGCTGCTCTGTGGCTGCCCACTGCTCCTAACTATAGGATGGGTCAAATGCAGAGGACAAATTACCCCACGGGGTTCAATAAAGTGTATCTTATCTTATCTTATCACCTGATTTCATTTAAAAAATGATTTTTCACATTATTTTATGGTAGCTATAGCAAGTTTCAAGTCTCCTTCGATATTTCATGATGTTCATTTTTGTAAATTATGGTCCCATATAGACTAGAATATAGGATAAAGCCAGAATATGCTTTAGGGGCGTGGCTATCCTCTGGTCCTTGTCCGATACGGTCAAATCCAGAGCCACGGCCCTCCCCGGATCTTCAATACACGCTCTCGTCCAATAGAAATTACATTTGGTTTCAAAATGACAACATGGCGCAATTCAAATTGCCAAAATTGAGGCTTCCTTTATGGTAAGCTGAAACCAATGGGTGACGTCACGGTAGCTTCGTCCATCTTTTTATACAGTCTATGAACTCTGCTCAACATGCTTTTTAAATATCTGGATGGAACTGGGACTCATGCCAGACTTTAATTTGATGACTTTTCCTCTACTTTAATATGATCCAGCCCCATATATTAACCAGAAGGCTATTAGAACACTTTGACTTGAGTAACACTCTGGTGGGCTGGATTCTTGACTTTCTAACAAACAGGACTCAGAGAGTGTGGGTAAATGGTGTTCTTTCTGATTTGAAGTGCTCATCCACAGGTTCTCCTCAAGGGTGTGTGTGCCTGTCACCTTTACTTTACATTCTCTACACAAATATAGAGCGGACATGATAATAGAACCATTATAAAGTATGCAGATGATTCTGTAATTGTTAGTCTGCTTAAAGATAATGATATTAGCCACGGCCCTGTTCTAGACTAATTTGTACAGTGGTGTGAGGAGTCTTACCTCCAGATAAACACATCAAAAACCAAAGACATGCTCATTGATTTTAGGAGGAATACTCACTTGCACAAGGCCACTTTAATCAAAGGCCAGACCATAGAATATGTGCAATCATATAAATACCTTGGGACAATCATTGACTCAAAGCTGAACTTTGAAGGTAATTATGAAGCCGTGTGTAGAAAGGCGCATCAGTGCCTGTACTTTTTGAGAAAACTCTCATACTTTCATGTTCACCGAACCATTATGACTATGTTTTATCGTGCTTTTATTGAATCGATTTTATCCTTCTCTTTGGTTTCATGGTTTGGTCATAGGTCTTCAAAGGAGAGGAATTCCCTTAACCAGATCGTGAAATGGTCCAACAGGCTGATTGGGGAGTTTCAGCTTTCTGCAGTGTCCCTATACACGCAGCAAGTACAGCGGATTGCTTCCTCTATTTTAAAGGACAGCTCCCACCCTTTGCACAGCGATTTTAAACTTCTTCCCTCCGGACAGAGGTTTTTATTCCCAAGGTGTAGAACAAAGCGAAACAGAAATAGTTTTGTTCCCGCTGCTATCATTGAGCTGAATAAGCAGTAGCAACCATTGCACATTTATTTTTTTATCTATTTCGGTCTTTAGTTCGCTTTTAGTGGGGCATATTAAGTGGCTATTTTTATGATTTTTACTAACTGTTTTCTTCTTTTTAAATGTCTGTATTTGTTGGAACCTTGAGCATTTTTATCTTTGCTTTTACATTTTCCCTTCATTTATTTATTTACTTTTATTACGTTAAATAGTACTTTATCTGTAAAACATAATCTTATGTTAAAGGGGCAATAAGCGAAAATGCATCATTTCTAGATTGAATGAATTAAAAATCACTATGTGAAGAACGAGAGGTGTGATTTCATCTGGAGTATAGCAGGACGTCACATACCCGGTCTCTGTGTTAATCTCCAGCCCCTTGTTTACTAGCCCGGTCCGGCTGCGCGTTCATGTGCGTTCATGTGAATCGCCGCCTCCTCCTTCCGAAGAATGCATTCATACAGCCAGTGAGCAGTGGCAGCGCATATTTTTTAAAAAGCGAAATGGCAGAGAGCGGAACGAAACGTTCACTTGAAGACAAGCAGGAGCTGAAATTACTTCTAAAGAAACAACGGTCGTTGGCGAAGAAGTTGTCGGATACAGAAAGGGGCAGATCCCGGATTAATATTGGCCTTGCATTTCCAAGGTGGAGAGCACTGCGAGAGCTAAAGGGGCTACAATTAGACTGGGAGCTAGCTCTTCTCCTGGACAGGTAAGTAACAACATAAAGTCAAATGTCTGCTTTAATTCGTGTTACAGTATCGTTTGGCACATGTCGATTCAATTAAATTCAAGGTTACAATCGTGGCATGGGTTAATGTCTGGAGCTTAAGTTATTAGCGGCTCGGTCCCAGCAATGGGCCAGGCGTTATGGTTGTGTCATCCTGCCGAATAGCAGAGGTAGAGGGAGGTGTGGCTCATGACACACTTTGTTTTGGTCTACAGGCAGTGCACAACAGCAAACCTACCGGTGAAATGATTTCGCTTATTGCCCCTTTAAATATTTGTTGTAACAGCGTGTTTCCTGTATGTGGATTGGATGTGGATGTGATCTCACTGGCTGCAAGCAAATCTACCTACGGGTACAATAAAGTAACCTGTTACCCGTTACTTATTAGAGCTTCCAGTTTGAAAACAAATAGCTCTGATCCCAAATTCATCAATGTGCTTCAGAACCCAGCTCTGCTTCTCAAAGAGGACAGGCCTGGGGTGGAGGGGGTGCAACAGGCAAGGTTATCTACCGAAATTATCCATTATCATCATCCTTTCTTCTATTGTTTTTCTTTCCTGGCTTTGTTTAGCAGTGTAGGCCATTGCACTAATAATTTTAGCTGCACTTCTTCTGCCATGTCAGCTGTTATCATACAACTAACTCCCTTTAGCTTGACTAACTCTGTTTACATACACTAACCTCTGTTCATGTGCAATGAGTGCACAAACAGGGTTTTCAGGAGCATGCAGGTAGATAGGTTTGATGGACATGGGGGTAGGTCTTCCTATTATTGCATTTGCACCAAATTAAATGACTTCACAGGCTTATTACACCTCTGCTACATCAACAGGTACCAGATTTTCTTCATTTTTTTAATAACCATTTAATTTACTTATTGCTATCGGGCTATTCAGAGAATTTTAACAAATATAACAAAGAATGCCTCTGAAAAATCTTACCTACCCTGCCTCTAATTCTCATGTGCAATGACCTCTTTTGAATCTAAGAGTAATTCGTGGCTTCGCCGCCATGCCAACTTTGTAAATGGTTTAAGGACTGGTAATGCACAAACCCCCATCCAAAGCAAGGGTTTGACAAGCATTTTCACTTACGTAACTCATTAAGCTTTGTTTTTGCAGTGGCTAAGCTAACCAGCAACAGTTTTTTATAAACAGTATTTACATCAATTTTGTGAGCTGAGCCTTCATTTTCTGATATTTTTTGAGGATTTATGAAAGTTTTTTTTTTCAGTTTAGAAATCTGTTTAAAAGTATTGTTTTTCATTAATAAAGACTTAAGCTTTTGTATTTTTTCTGTAATTAGCATTATAAGCAACTGATAAAACACACACATTAATTAATTGCAAACATTAATTAAGTGACATGTTCTTTCATCCCGTGATCTCCATGCAAGTTCCTTCTTTCAGTACTCAGTCTCAGCGTCAGGCTGTTCTTAACATGTAATTTTTGTGAACAACTTTTTATTTCTTTTACCAGTACACACAACACTTTTTGTTCATTTCCCTTTAACATGAACACACATCCCCCCAGGCAGCACCCAATATACCCCACATCCCACCCCAGGATCTCCCATGGACCACCTTACCACAAAAGAAATAAACCTTACATCAAAAAAAGTACCCCCCCGTTCACGACCTGAGGAGCTTAACTTTTATTTGCACTGCTGAGTGTGCCCACATCTGTAAAGTGGGAGACTTTGCCTTATTAATTCGAGCCGTGGACAACTCCAATAACACAATTTCATGTAAACATGTCAACCATTTCTTAATACTCAGATCATGAGGTGGCAGCCATCTTTGGACTAAAAGCTTTTTGGCAGCTGTGAGGCCACTTAACAGTAGCTTGCGTTGTCTTTCAGTTAATCCTAACTGTGAATCCTCACCGAGAAGCAATAAGGTTGGGCTACATACAATGACCTTGTCTATCAATTCAGACAATACTTTAGATACCCGCTCCCAAAAGGTCTGGACAGGGGGACACTCCCACATCATGTGTTTATAGCAACCCAACGTGTTCAACTGACACATATTGCAGTTTGGAGAAGATATTTGTCTCATGCGAAACCTAGTAATTGGCGTATAATACATTCTGTGACACAATTTGAAATGAATAAGTTGATGATTTGGATTCTTAGAAGCACCAAAAATGTTTTCCCACACCCTATCCCAAGATACATCCTCGTCCTGAAATCAAAATCCCTTTTCCACGCCAAGTAGTATCGATGGATCCTTCCGCTGTCCAGACAACTTGCGGTATATTGTAGATACCATTCCCTGGTGGGGGAGAGCGCAGGCAGTTCACTAGAGGGTGGATGGGGGTTTAGCCCCTAACGGCACACCACATGATCTAAGCACAGATCTTACTTGTAAATAAAAATAAAAGGATGAGGCAGGCAGCCCAAAAAGAAGTTGCAGATCTTCAAAATTAAGTAGACCTCTATCATTATATAAGTCACCCATCATGTTAATGCCTCTCGAAATCCATGGCTTGAATTCCAGCAGCCTATTAGCAATTAATATATTAGTGTTACCCCATAAAGGTGTGTCATGATGCCATTTCAGGCCTCCATTCAGACTTTTTTCTACTAGTCTAAAGTTCTTAATAGTGTTGGTCACAATAGGTCCGTAATGTAGCCCACAATATTTTTCTTTTATACCAGAAAATAAGACATCCTCTAATCTCCTGGGGTAAATAAGTTTTTCTTCAATACATTTCCATGAAGCTGAAGGGCACTGGTTAAGCCAAACCATAACAGGCCGTAATTGAAAGGATTGGTGGTAGACTCGAAAATTAGGGAGGGAAAGACCTCCCTGATCTTTAGGTCTCTGTAATGTAGCTAATTTAATTTTAGGATGGCCATTATTCCATATATATTTCCGAATTAATTTGTCCATCCTCACCCAGTAATCTACCGGAGGAGAGAGCGGAATCATCATACTAAGGAAGTTGATACGCGGTAAGACGTTCATTTTTTTTACCGATATGCGAGTCTGTAAAGAGGCAGGCAGTCTGGTCCAATTCGTAAGATCACGCTCAATTTCTTTAAAGATTTTTTCATAATTACTCTTGACAATACTCTGAAGTGAAGCATGTAATTGAATTCCTAAATAAGTAATTGTTGATAATATAGGAATTGAGCATGTTAATTGGATCTTTTTTGCAGCTTCGTTTAGTAACATCAGAGCAGATTTCGTCCAATTAATCTTAAATCCTGATAGTTGTCTAACTTCCTCAAATGCTGCTAACAGAGAGGAGATGGAATTATCTATGTCCGTTAAATATATGAGAATGTCATCTGCAAAAGCTGACAAAATATGAGAAGTCTGTTTAATTTGGATCGGTGATGTGACTGAATTTTGCCTCAAATGTTGTGCCAGAGGTTCCAAGGATAAAATGAACAGACTTGGGGACAAACCGCAACCTTGTCTTGTGCCACGAAAAATTGAAAAGGGGAGACTATTTAAGCCATTTGTACTAACCATGGCTGAGGGGTTGGCATACAGGATCTGTACTAACCTAATAAATTGGTCACCAAGCCGAAATTTTTGTAATACAGCCCATAAATATTGCCATTCAAGCCTATCGAAGGCTTTTTCAGCATCGAGAGACAGAATGGCGTATGGGATGTTCAGTTGTTTAGACTCCTCCATCACATGCATCAACCGTCTCATGTTATCTGCTGCCAAGCGGCCCCTCAAGAAACCAGATTGGTCAATGTGGATAAGTTTACCCATATATATCTCCAGGCGACATGCTAATAATTTCGAATAAAGCTTTAGGTCTGAATTTATTAAAGATACCGGTCTGTAATTGGCACATTCCAACGGGTCCTTGCCTTTTTTTGGTAGTGATGAGATTAAGGCTACATTGGTACTATCATGAAAGGACCCTTTCTCAATAGCAGTCTGAATAGAGCTCAGAAGCACCGGCCCAAGAAGATCCCAGAAATGTAAGAGCACCTCGGGCGGTATCCCATCAGGACCCGGCGATTTCCCTCTGGACATTTTGCTCAATACAGTTTTTAACTCCTCCAAAGACATCGGACGTCCCAAATCTGCTGCTTCAAAATCTTGTAAGGCAGGTAGATCTATACTCTGCAAAAAATTATGGCATGTCTCAGAATCAAAACTGTCAGATGATGTGTATAAGTTCATATAGTAATCTTGAAAGATGTTATTTATTTCTCTTGGATCTGTAACAAAGCCCTTACTAGGATGTTTAATAAAGTCAATAGAAGCCCTGGATTCAGACTGTTTGAGTTTAAGAGCTAGAAGCCTGCTCGGTTTGCTGCCATTACAATAATAGTTTTGCCTAGTTCTGTGTATAATTAATTCCTTTCGTCTCAAGAGTAGATCATTCAGTTCTTGTTTAGTAACCTGTAATTCATCCTTAATGACATTAGAATACTTTTTCTTTAGAATCTCTTCCAAATTCAAGCATTTCTCCTCCAATTGTTTGATCTTAAGGGTCCTTATCTTTTCCATATGAGCTGTATATGATATCGTGAAATCACGAATGAAGCCTTTTGTCGCCATCCACACAAATCTAGCATCTGTAACAGAGCCCACATTGTCGCTAAGAAAAGTTGATAGCCTCGTTCTAAACTCAGAATTAAAAGAATCGTCATTCAAGAGCCAAGTATTAAAACGCCATCTCTGAGATTTCTTAACTTTGCAACTCAAATCAATACTTAACAATAGTGGGTTATGATCCGACAATGTGGCTGGTAGAAACTTAACAGATTTTGCAGCCTCCTTCAGCCCACGAGACAACAAAAAATAGTCAATCCTAGAAAAAGATTTATGGTATGAGGAAAAACAGGTGTAATCTCGAATGCCCGGGTTATGAACCCGCCAGATATCAATAAGGCTCAATTTACTCATCATTGCATTTAATGCAACGGAGGCTGATTGTTGATTGTGAGAGAACGTTACCCCAGTTCGATCCAGTTCAAGATTGCACACGCGTTCATGTCTCCGCCCATAACTATCTCATAATCTATCAAATTTAGTACTTCCTCTGTGAGATCAGAATAAAAATTTTCTTCAAAACTTGTTGGGGCATAAATTGATATAAACTTAATTTTCCTATTATATATTGAAGTGCAAATGTATGCTATCCGCCCCGACTTGTCATCACTGGTTCTCTCAATTTTTATTGGCAAACTCCTCTTAACCAAAATAATAACTCCTTTAGATTTAGATCCATTGCTTGAAGAGGAGACTGCCATATATAACTTATTTTGCATTCTAGCAACATCCCCTTCCTTAAGGTGAGATTCTTGGATTAATACAATATCCGCCTTTGTTCTACCTATCAAATCTAAACATTTAGCCCTGTTGACACTGGCGTTCAAACCTCGGACATTCAAACTTAAAACAATCATCTTAACCATAATCCCAGTTGATAGCCGATCCTCCAGATACATTTTGAACAAAGGTTTTGCGCCATAATTCGCGGTCCACGCAGAGATCCCCCACCCCCCCGGCTGCCATTCCCAAATCCCGAACCCCTGTTTCCCTGTAACGTGGCCACAGCATAACGCAGCTCGTTTCGGCTCCAAAACTCGGCTTTATCCCCTCAAAAAATTACTGACCCCGCAGTTATAGTTCTAGCTACATTACAAATCATAAGAATACAGCGTACCCATACAGCAAGAAAAAACCCGATTACATAATTACCTTAAAAACACAAAAATATAATTGGTCTGTCCCCCACGTAATAAACAGTTCGCAAAAGAATTGGGGTTACCTCTCCACAGCCGACTTGGCAATAACAGAAAACAACCTTACCAGGACACCCCCTGTTCAAAAGAACGATGCAGATTTTACAAAGAACTAAAAGTTAGGGCATTCCTCGCCTATCCTTGATACTGGCGCAGCCGCCAATGTTCTCCGATGCTGTTACCCTTAAACGTCCATCTGACGATCATTTGGCGCTGGTGTTTGGATAGCCTCCTGGTCCCCCGATCGATATTCTCGCAGGAACTCCTCCACCTTTTGGGGGTCGGAAAAACTGTGGTGCTCGCCATTCAGAGTGACTTTCAGAGTGAATGGATAAATTACAAAGGATGGAATCCCCTTCTCCCGTAAGGCCTTCGGACGCCGAGAAAGCTTGTCGCCGCTGGCTCGTGAAACCGCTATAGTCCGTGATAGAAATGTAATGTTTTCCCTGCATCTTGGATGGGAGCCTTTTAGACACTTCACGAGCACCATTTAAGATAGCATTACGGTCCCCGTGTCTGAGCAGGCGAAGGATCATCGTTTGTGGAAAGTTCCCATTAGAACGGAGGCTGAAGATTCGATGTGCCTGCTCTATTTCAATAGTTTGGGAGTCAAGTAATGGTATCCATTTAGGAAGCATTTCCTGGAGAAAGGCAACCGCATTGTTGCCCTCTCTATTTGCCGCGATGCCTGTGATCCTAACATTGTTTCTCCTATTGTGGTCCTGCAGCAGTGCAAGCTTATACTCAAGCTTTTCGAGGCCCGCAGTGTTGTCAATAACTTGTCGTTTAACAGACCTCGTTTCAGCTTGCACTTTGTCGACCTTGGACACCAACCCACGAACCGTCTCCATATGGGCATCTAAATTCCTTTGCATCTTTTGGACCGCGTCACTTAGACTCTCAATTGCCCTGCCAATCGCGCGAGTGACCACAATTTCTAACTGATCTTGTTGTTTGGCTAATGCTAAAGAAATAGCTTCCTCCATGCTATCTGCTGTAGCGCCAGAAACCTCTTGCTGTTTTCGCTTCACCGCGGGAGTTTTAATTGGCGTGTTAAACATTTTCCGATTGTTGGACATCTTAAATAACTCGTCCGCTCAACTTAAACTGCTATCATTGGTCTGGAAAGTTAAATTAAGAATAAAATTGGGGACTCAGCGAGAGAGCTCTAGAAATTGCGAACCATTGCGTTTGCCGGTCACATGACCCTCTTAACATGTAATTTTTGAGCATTTTTCTGCTGTAAATAAACGTTCTTATAAAAAAGGGGTGCTAGTGTCTTGCTTCTTGCATAAATTAATTGTCCACAAGTAAGATGGACAAGTAAGTGATAAGCACAGTTTTTTATAGACATAATATTTAGTCTGTAGATTTAACCCAAAATAAAAGAACATATCAGTTTTTGTCTGCAGTTAGAATCACATCCTGAATGTTCGCTAAATTAGTTTTCCCTGCAATCTAGCTGTCCTCGTTAGTCTGTTTCGCTTTTCTTGATTCTGATTATTTAAATATTCTCTCCTACCATTCCCCTCCCTCCTTGTTTAATCACTGTGCTTTCACAAGCATTTTGCACTTTATTGATTGTCATCTTGTTTATTTAAGGTCTCTATCTTTCCGTTGCTGTATTATGGTTCTTTGTCTTGTGTCCTCCATCTTCAGTGTATTATCTACTAAAAACATAGAATTTATTTATCGGGGAAATTCATCCCAGAGTCTGTGGTCCTGGAAAAGTGGCTTCTTCTTGTTCCATCTTCAGTCCTGTCTGAAGGTGTGCACCTGCCAGTGTGCCCAGGTTCATCCAGCTCGCCATCCCTGTACTGACCTCAGACTGGCCCCATCAACTTTGTCTAGCCTTGATTCCTCTATTTCCTGACTGCTCCTGCCTGACCACGGACCATCCAGCTCTGAAAGCCCTTTATGTTCTTGTTCTTTTTTTGTTAATCAAAGCCAACTTTGGCATGATCTGTGCTCTGCACATGGCTCTGTTCGTGACAGTTGGCTCACAAAAGAGAGTTCTGCAGTAACCCTTGCGTTCCTCCTCCAGGCGATACTTTAAAGTTGGAAATTTAACATTCCCCAGTGGAGTCACTGGTCCTTATGTGCTCTCCCGGGTCTACTAAGTCTTGCCTCTGGTCTTTAAAACATTGTGGATCCCCATAAAATCCAGTTATAAAAGCTCCTCAGGGTTGTCTCTCACACCTCTGTCTTTTTGCAGTCCTCACTTCATGGATAAATCCAATTCCGTGGGTAAATCAAAAAATTACCTGTAATTCAGTCGACCTGCACTGCAAAATGGTGGTCACTGACGTCACATGATGGAAGTGGGGTGCCTGCATGTGTGATGTGTCGATTGCGAAACTATTGGTCTGTTTGTACAGGCACCCTACTTTTGTCATGTTATTTGACATCAGTGACCACCATTTTGGGGGCCAGTTTAACAGTGTGACAGCTCATGTTATGATTTACCTATGAAATTGGATTTACCCCTGAATTGCCGATTGTGCAAAAGAGACAAAGGGCAAAAGACAACCCAAAGCAGCTTTTGTAGCTGAATTTTGAAATGGCAGATGGCAATTTAAAGATGTCAGGCGTAAAGGAAAGATCCAGTAAATCAGGGAGGGCACGTAAAGACCAGTGACTCCGCTAAGCAACGTACAAGTTCCAACTATAAAATATTTCCAAGTGAAGGACTGCTGGGTTAGTTCTGCTGCTGAATCTTCTGTAGTTTTGAAATGCAGAGTGTTTTGGTAATGTGCAAGTAGCTTTGTTTCAGATGTAGTCATAACAATAAAGTATTCAGTATAAAGTGTCCCACAGCTCTTGAAAACTTTTACATTGTTAGAAAGTTTATTTCCTGCAAAAAATACACTGATGGACTTTCAAAACTAATAACCAATATTGTAACTAAACTCGGATTCAAATTTGTAACCATTTATTGACTTTACCCATAACAACAACTTTTGACAAAATGTCAGATAACATCAACAAAAAAAGAACGACAAAAGAATCAACAATGACAAGTTTAACAACAAAATCAACAACAAAGATCTACTCCAATCTCAGTACCGAGTGTGACTGCCACGTGCCTGCAACAAAGCCATCACTTGTCTTGGCGTGGACAGCACCATTCTGTTGAGCTGTTGCTGGGGAATGGCCTGCCACTCCGGGAGAAGGGTTTCTTGGAGCTCCGCCCTAGTCCGGGGCGCTGGAGTGCATTACCGAACCCGCCGATCCAACAGGTCCCACACATCCTCGATGCACTTCATGTCAGGGCTGAAAGGTGGCCATTCCATGACTTGCACACCATTCTGGGCCAGGAGCTGCTGGGTCACATGTGCCGAGTGAGGTTGTGCGTTGTCTTGCATGAACGTGACCTCAGGGTGGTCTGTGATGTAAGGCACGACGTGCGGTCTGATGACAAGGTGAGAGTAGCAGGCTGCATTAAGATTTTTGATTATGACCAGGTCGGACCTCCAGCCAGAACTGTTCTTCTGCTGATCCTTGATCTGTGGATTCCTAGGGTCTCCTGAGCCGTCCTGGTGCAGGTTCGAAATCTCTCAGGTGGATAAGGCGGATCTGATTGTCCTGGGCTGGGGTGTGACCCTAGGCTGACCAGGTCGGGGTCCATCATTGGTGCTTCCAGTCTCCTGGTAACGAGCTACAAGGTTTGAGATTGTGAGTTGGCTTACCTCAAAACGCTGGGCGATGCGATTTTGGGATGTTCCAAAGCCCAATGGCTTGATCACGTCGGGGTCTGGAAAGGCGAGGCATGACGCACATAGTGTCTTTGAACAAATGCTCTCGGGTTCTGGCCTTAATGACCTTAAGGATTGTTTTGAGGCATTTGACAGCATTGCAATTGTGATCAGTGAAGCCGGACGAGGTTACATCACTAATTCCTTGAGTCCTGCTGCAGAGACACAAACAAGGTCATGACCTCACGCACTGTTGTGTCTCTTTACTCAAAGACAGCTGCATATCAATTATCTAATCTAATTAAAGTTCCCCAAGCCCAACTATACTATTTCTGTCTAGTCAGACTTATAAGTTTTTAAAGTCCATCAGTATATAAATTGCCAGCATTATCATCATCATAACCAGTCCAGCTCTGTCTCACATTACATATCAAGGGTTTGGAGCACAATGGTGATATGTCCAAATTTTGTGATTTTGAGATTTTTACCTCCTGTCACACATTTCTATCAGCTAATTCTTGGAGCACAATAATTATATGTCCATGCGCCTCAGTTTTAAACAGAATTCGCATTTTGATTTTGTGGTACGTCCAACAAAATCTGCTTTTATGAATTAAACATTGATATTTGATAAATAAACATGAATAGCATTACAGAATCATCTGTCTTCCAATGCAAACAAACTTAACTTCAATCCATCACCATTGTGTTATGTCACATCAAGTGCTAGAATTGTTGGAGCATGGAGGTGACATCCATTTTGGCAATTTTGGCAATGATGTCACGGTGCCACACTTATGAAAACTTATAAAGTTCAGTATACTTCTGAACCATGCAGTAAAAGAGTGACTGACATAAAAATGATGTAAATGATGTACCTAATTTAATAGATCATTTGCAAACCTAAAAATCAATTTTTCTCAAAACCTCTAAAATGGACATAGAACCATTGCGCTCCAAACCCTCGATATTTTGGTAACTGATCCGTGCAAATCATTTATTACACAGTGGTGCAACTTCACTGAAAGTCAAGCTTAATTCAAATTTAAATGCTTTATTGGTAAGACATATTTCAAAAATACATATTTACAAAGTCTACGCATTACAAACTGTAAAGTTAAAAAAAAAAAACTAGTTTGTCTACATTTTTGGATAAAGTAAGGAACTTTGCTTACAGTACACACTTTTAAAATCAGTTTTCCTCTTGTTTTGGCAGCGGTGAGCAGGATAACATGCATGAAGCCGATATACAAAACCAAGTGAAATCACACCAAGACTACAGAAATGAGCCTGCCTTTCATCAACTTAATATCAAAAATGTTTTTGTTACTTTGTTTTTTTATTTTACTCACTTTTTCATAAATTAAATTATATATATATATATATATATTTTTTTTTTTTTTTTTTTGGAACAATGTCTTGGAAATTTAGCCAATTAATCAACTTGGAATGTGGTCAACTCTTCAATCCAATAAAAGGCTGTCTGAACTGCAGTTATATTTAGGTATCAAGTAATAGTACCTCACCATAAAGAAATCAGTGGGAGATGCATCATTGGTGGAGACAACGTGTTTACCGTTTGCTTGCTTTATTTGTAATTGCAGCTGATTCTCCCTTCTCTCTCAGTCTAATCCCAGATCACACAGTTTCACAGATGATCCAGTATTAAGCTCAAACCCAGGATAGAGGGGCTGAGTGAATGTGGTCTGGACTCTGTGCAGGAGGGTCATTTTGTCAGAGATGCTGTAGAAGGACAGAGTTCCTGCCCTGTGATCCAGGTACACTCCTATTCTGGAGGAGGAGGGAACAGGGATTTTAGTTCTCTTATTATTGTGATAGAAAGAGTAACTGGTGGGAGTACAGTGCAAACTCCAGGACTTGTTATTACATCCCAGACGAGAGTCATAACCCCCCCCTTTCCTGCTGATCTCATTATATGACGCTGCTATATCAACCGCACCCCCACTCCACTCAGCCTCCCAGTAACAGCGTCCAGACAGACCCTCTCTGCACAGCACTTGATACCAGTTGTCAAATCTCTCTGGATGATCAGGATATGACTGGATCGCTTTCACACATGTTACCTCTCTCTTCCCCTCAGACAGACGGAGCTTCTGATGGGCTGTGTTGGGGTCCAGTGTGAGCTGACAGGAGTCTGATGGAGGAGAAGAGAGGAGAGCTCAGTGCTGATATTTCACATAATTAATCTTTGCATTTTACTGATTGTTACTCTGTTTCACCAACTTTGTTCTTTACATGATGATGCATCATTTTAGTGACTTTTTCCCATATTCATTCCCCTTTGTATTGAATTCTCAACAGCAATTACTATTATCTACTGATTTGATTTATACATTTGATGTGTGGAGTTTACATAATGTTACACCTTAATCAAATAGATATAAACTCAGTTTTTCACAATTCCTGATGTTTAATCCTCATGAACATTTCCTGCCTCAGGTCAGTTTGGATCACCACTTTATTTTAGTTTAGTTTATTTATTTGAGTGAAATGTTGGAATTATAGCTGAGAGAATGATTAGTTCAGCTTTTAATTCTTTCATCACATTCTTAGTGGATCAGAAGTTTCCATACGCTGAGTTAGTATTTGTTAGCATTGCTTTTAAATGGATTAACTTGGGTCAAACGTTTTATGTCGGCTTCTACAAACGTCTCACAATAGGTTTCTGGAAGTTTAGCCCTTTCTTCCTGACAGAACAGTGTGACTGAGACAGGACTGTAGGCCCCTTCACTCGCACATTTTCAGCTCTGCACTCAAATTTTCCATTGGATTGAGATCAGAGCTTTGTGATGGCATCTCCAATACCTTGACTTTTACTGCCCTTCAGCCATTTTGCTGCAGTGTTGGAAGTAGGCCTGGGGTCATTGTTCATTTGGAGGACCGATTTGCAACCAACCAAGCTTTAACATCCTGGCTGATGTCTGGAGACACTGCTACAATATTTCCACATAACTCCCCTTCCTTATGATGCAGCCATTTTGTGAGGAGCATCAGTCCCTCCTGCAGCACAGCATCCCCACTACATGACGCTGCCTCCCCTATTAGAAAACCAATAGCTTTTTAATACGAAACTGCAGAGTGGTAAAAAAAAAAAAAAAAAAAAATAGCTTTAATGACTTCAACCTAAGTGTATGTAAATTTCCAATTTCAATTGTGTTGTAAATTTTTTTTTATACAGATCTTTTTTTTTCATTTTTTATTGATTTGTTTATGAAAGCTGCTGTGCTTACATGGATCTGATGGATGAGAGGATATATGAGATTCCTAATGCGAGTGAGTAATTAAAGTAAATGTCAGAGGAGCCCAGACATACAGTAATCAGCAACCTTACTGAGGTGGATGAGTTGAATGCAATAGTGGGGAAGTAATTAAAGGACGGAAGATCCAAAAGGAAAGGAAGATCTAAGCTATGCCAAGTACTTTCAACGATGTTGGAAAGGTTGGATCTGAGGCCCCAGACTAAGACCACACCAACCCCTGCCAACTCGCACTGGGCCGGCGTGGCAGGGTCTGGCCCATTTCTCTGCATGAATTACCTTAACAATTTAACACTGGCCGTTCCTGTTGGGTCAACGGATCTAAACCAAGGCCCAACCGCATCGCTTACTGGTAGTGGTGATGTGCGCAAAATACGACTACCTAACCAACAATGCAGAGAGGACAAGTTTACAACGTTTCAAATCGCAACCTACAATGTTTGCACGCTTTCGGACAAGTGTCACCTTGTCGAACTAGAAGAAGAGTCATCAGAAGATGACATATCCCCCCGGCCCCTGATTATTTGCGAAAGTCATGTCAATCCTACTCCTTCAAAGAAATTCAAACAAGAATGTTGAGGTGATTTTCCTCTGGAATGATCTGGAAGTATATATTGGCAACATCTAGCAAAGACTATATAGCACACGTTGGCAAAGGCAATAAAAAAACAAGGGTCATTAATGAACAGTGTTTTAGTTCTGCTCCGGAAACAAACCCAGCCCTGCGACTGAGTTCAAATCCATGTCGCTTCCATGGAAAGGAAAAAAAAAAGAATTTTCAGAAATCTGAAAATATCAAAAGGCACCACTTCAGTATGTGGGTAATACACATGCAAAGTTTCAGAAAGATATAAAGAACGGTTTTTGAGTTGTGCTCCGGAAATGAACCTCTCTCTGTACAGAGTCCAAATCCAACTGGTTTCCATGGAAAGGAAAAAAAAAAGAATTTTCAGAAATCTGAAAATATCAAAAGGCACCACTTCAGTATGTGGGTAATACACATGCAAAGTTTCAGAAAGATATAATGAACAGTTTTTGAGTTGTGCTCCAGAAACAAAGCCATCCCTGTACAGAGTCCAAATGCAACTCATTTCCATGGAAAGGAAAAAAACTTTTTTTCAGAACTCTGAAAATATGACAAGGCACCACTTCAGTATGTGGGTAATACACATGCAAAGTTTCAGAAAGATATAATGAACGGTTTTAGAGTTGTGCTCTGGAAACGAACCTCTCTGTACAGAGTCCAAATCCAACTTGTTTCCATGTAAACAAAAAAAAAAAAAATTTCAGAAATCTGAAAATATCAAAAGGCACCACTTCAGTATGTGGGTAATACACATGCAAAGTTTCAGAAAGATATAAAGAACGGTTTTAGAGTTGTGCTCTGGAAACGAACCTCTCTCTGTACAGAGTCCAAATCCAACTTGTTTCCATGTAAACAAAAAAAAAAAAAAAATTTCAGAAATCTGAAAATATCAAAAGGCACCACTTCAGTATGTGGGTAATACACATGCAAAGTTTCAGAAAGATATAATGAACGGTTTTTAAGTTCTGCTCCGGAAACGAGCTAGGCCTGATGTGCACTAAGTCCAGATTTGTTTCCTTGGAAACGACAAAAATAGGAATCCCGAAATTTCCAAAGTAGCAAAAGGCACATCTAGACTATACATAGAATACATGTACCGAGTTTGGTGCTGATATCTTGCATAGTTTCCGAGTTCTGCTCCGGAAACAAAATGATTACTGACGGACGGACGGACAAGGCGATGCCTATATCCCCCCGCATTCTATGCTGGGGGGATAATTAAAAGAGATTGAAAACATCAAATAGGACATCATCAGTATCAGTGAAATAAGAAGACCAGGCGAAAAGATCATAGAACTCGGAAGCAAGCATATCCTTTACAACATGAGAAATGACAAGAAATATGGAGTGGTAGGCTTTTTGATCCACAGAAAGCTCAGCAGTAATATTGAATGCTTTCTGTCAACCTCTGACCGTGTCGCCTCAGTTACCATTCGCATTTCAAGGTGATATAAGCTCAAAATCATCCAGATCTATGCTCCCACTTCTCTCTCCAGTCAAGAAGTACTGGACAAATTCTATGTCGACCTCTACACAGCCATGCAAAACAACAAAGCCCACTTCAACATCATTATGGGCGACTTTAACGCAAAGGTTGGAGGCGGAGACGAAGAATGTCTTGGCGCCTTCGGTTATATTGATAGAAATGACCGAGGTGATGATCTTGTCAACTTCGCCATTGCCCACGGCTTTAAGATCATGAACACGTTCTTCGAAAAGAAGAACCAAACGAGATGGACCTGGCGTAGTCCAAACTTCGAAACGTTTAACGAAATTGACTACATCATGACATATAAACACCAGATCGTTAAAAACGTTGAGGTCATAAACCAGGTCAATATCGGCAGTGATCATAGGATGGTAAGATGCTCAGTTAAAATCGACACTAAAAAAGAAAGACGCCATTTGTTCCACCACAAGCCAGAGCCCTCACGAGTACCACCGTTTTATGTCAAGGAGTTCAGAATCAAACTCCAAAACCGATACACTGTTCTTGAAGAGAATGACGGAAACATCAATGAAACCACTATCAAAGATCTCAGCAACAACATCGTTGAACCGCTGGTAGCTTCAGCCAAAGAATTCACAACTCGTTGCAAAAAAGCTAATAAATTCTCCGAAGAAACCTTAGATCTGATGGAGAAATGAAAGAATCTCAAAACACTAACGTCAGCTCAAGAAAAAGTGGAAGTAACAGAACTGAACAAAATCATAAAAAAACAACGTCAAGACCTCAGAAAGCACAGAACAGAGACAATTCAAGAAGTAGTTAAGCAAGGAAAAGGCTTCAAAAATGGCAAGGAAAAAACTAAGCCTAGGATTGCTTCAATTTACAGGAGTTCTAGAGGAGGACGGCTCACTGACAACAGACAGGGACCGAATTGTTGATCGAGCACAAGAATTCTATGAAAAACTCTTCTCATCAGACCGCCCAGACCTGGAACCTTCTGACCCACAGGTGCATAACGAATTGACAAACTTCCCAAAGGTCAAACCGTGGAAAGTCAAGCTTGCGGTTAAGCAATCAAAAAAAGGAAAGGCTTCCGGTCTGGACAATATCACAATCGATCTGATTGAAGCAGCGGGTGAGATCATCTACATAAAGTTTGCGGTTCTTTTTCACAAATCCCTAAGGGAAAGCAAAGTTTCAGAAGAGTGGAATGAAACGATCATCATTCTGCTGTACAAGAAAGGAGACCCTAAGAACATTTCCAACTACCGTCCAATATGCCTTTTAAACAACATCTACAAGCTTTTCACCAAAGTCATCACAAACTGAATTACCACCACGCTAGACAGGAATCAATCGAGAGAACAAGCCGGGTTTTGCAAGGGCTTTTCCACAATTGACCATCTCAATGTTGTAAACCAACTAATCGAAAAATGCAAAGAGTACAAAATCCCTCTAGTTGTGGGCCTGGTTGACTACAACAAGGCCTTCGACTCGGTCGAGATCCTGGACTGCATAGATGCGTTTAAGGAGCAAGGGGTCGAACCAGTCTATGTCAATGTTCTACAACACATCTATAAATATGCCAAATCCTACATCAGATTTCACAAAGACTCCAAACAATTTAGACTGCAAAGGGGAGTACGACAAGGTGATACCAGTTCTCCTAAACTGTTCATTGCCTGCTTGGAAAAGGTCTTTCGCAAACTACGACGGGAAAAGAAGGGAATCAAAATCTATGGGGAGTACCTCAATCATCTACGGTTCGCCGACGACATTATTTTTGCCAACAATATTGAAGAACTCCGACAAATGTCACACAAACTCAATCAAGCTAGTCTCGAAGTTGGGCTTTCAATGAACCTAAAAAAGACCAAGGTTATGTATAACGAGTGTGCTGAGGATGTCGACGAACCCACCAGCATCAGGAGTAACGAGATTCAGGAAGTCGACCATTATATCTATCTTGATCAATGTATTTCCATGGATTCCGCCTCGAAGGAACAAGAGATCAAACGTCGTATCACCCTTGGATGGCAAGCTTTCGGCAGAGCGAGTGCGATCTTCAAAAACGAAGACTTTCCAATCGTCCTAAAACGTCAGGTTTACGACCAGTCTCTTTTTACCAACAGTCACCTATGGATCAGAAACCTGGAACCTTACGAAACAACAAACCTTGAAACTCAGAACTATGCAGAGAGCCCACAAAAGAATCATGCTAAACATTACGTGGCGAGATCGTAAAACAGCTCAATGGATAAGAGAGAAAAAACCAAAGTACGAGATATCATGGAAATGATAAGTAAACTCAAATAGAATTGGGCTGGTCATGTGGCAAGAAGAACAGACAACCGTTGGACAACCTGCATTACGTTCTGGACCCCCCAGGGACACACAACGAACCGAGAAAGACCAAAGACGAGATGGAGGGACGACTTGGATAGCTTTTGGATAGCTTTACTGGCGCCGTGTCGCGCAAAACACAGTCAAATGGAGGTCAATGGAGAAGGCCTACGTCCAACGAAGGACATTTAACGGCTGAGAGAGAGAGAGAGAGAGAGAGAGAGAGAGAGAGAGGGGTTCTCTGCTGACATCTGGTGGAATTAACATGTATTGCGTCAATTTGTGACCAAAAAATAAATAAGATGAAAAAATCATATCGATTTTTGTCCTCGGGACACGGCACAAACAAACAAAAAAAAAAACTCACTCAGCTTTGTCTTCTTGTTGTTGTTCATCTTGGTGTGGACACTAAATTTGAGGTTTGACTCCTCCGTTGTCACTTAACATATCATCATGAAACTTGATAAGCGTATTCTACTTGTCAGTGCGCAGGCATGAACTCAGCTGAATTTTGCGAAAAGGACAGAAGAGGCATGTACTTCCACCCTGCACAAGCACTCACCAATTACATTCCATCTTCCCGAGGATGTAGTTCAGCTGAATTTGTTCCCCAAATTTCACCATTTTATTCATTTCATTTAGATTTAATTACAGACTCACATTGAAGGAAGTCCTTTCTTGTCTTGAGCTCTTGGACGAGAACATTGACTTCACCCGCTGTAGGGAAAGAAATCACAGCAAAGTTGGGTAAAAATTATCTTGTTTTCTATAATATTTTAGGTAAATGAATGCAAATGCAAATGCAAATTTCACAAAAACATATTCTGGTGAAATCAAAACTCATACAGTATGTCAGTGTCAACTGCTTTCCTATATCCAAGCAAACTTACACTGATATGTAAATTACTTTTAAACGCCGTTTTGTGACACATTCACCTTTATAACATAGTTACAGTTCTTGCAATTTGAATATGGCACTTTTTTTTCCGATTATTTTGCGATTAATTGAGTGGCCCTAGACAAGATCATGACAATTTATCCGAAAATGTTATCATAAAATTTGATCTTAAAACGTTGGTCCTATCTGAAACACAGACACTGGCACTTCTGACTGGATGTCGTCCCAATGTTTGTACTCTTCAACAGATATCCCTCTCTGGCTAAAATTAATTCCAGGAGACTGACGATGGGGGAGAGGATGGAGAATCAATGGCTGGACCCCTCTAACATACTGGGGCTCTGTAGGTCTCATTCTATTCACTCAGAAAACACCATATTTTGGGTTATTTTGAGCTTGTGAGAGTTTGTGATGCCCCCATTGGCCGTAGACAATGTTCATGTCATTGAATTTCACTATTTCCATGAGACAAGGCCGAAAATTCTCAATAATATTGCATGTTTGATTTTGTCGGAGTGTAAAGACAAGAAAAAGCCCAAGTCGGACAAAGTTTTATGACCACCTTACACCAAACAGTTGTGATGACAGGAGTGTGCCACAGCTCGAGCAATACTCTCATGATTTTAGTATAATAATGAAAATTTGTCTGCAACAGTGAAACTGCTTGAAAAGTCGTTAGGTGCACTCCCAGCATACGGCAGAGCACCTCACCAGTGTGTCGTGAGCAGTAGCTAAACACTCCTCCAGCAGCATGATGTTTTCACAAACCTTTTCCAGAAACTTTGATCAACTCTGATTTGAAAACATCCTCCAGTCGCTCTTTCAGTTCAGAGACAGATTTCCTCACAGCCTCTAAAGAGTCATGTAGACTGACAGTGATGCTGGGTAAGTCTCCAGGTCCAGGTGGGGCACAGAGAGACTGACAGCTCTGCAGACAGACAGACGGACAGAGACATATATAAACAGAACAGATTCAGATCATCTCTGGTGCAGATGCCAGGCAATCTTTGTCAATGAGCAGCACATCTCACCATGTACAGTAGTGTGCAGTGATGATTATACACTAACACTTTCGTCTAAAGGGGTCCTAATATATACTGATGGACTTTAAAAACTTATGAGTCTGACTAGACAGAAATAGTATAGTTGGGTTTGGGGAACTTTAATTAGATGATGACATAATTGATATGCAGTTGTCTTTGAGTAAGGAGACGCAACAGTGCGTGAGGTCATGACCTTGTTTGTGTCTCTGCAGCAGGATTCGAGGAATTAGTGATGTAACCTCATCCGGCTTCACTGATCACAATTGCAATGCTGTAAAATGCCTTAAAACAATCCTTGAGGTCATTAAGGCCAGAACCCGAGAGCATTTGTTCAAAGACACTATGTGCGCCATGCCTCGCCTTTCCAGACCCCAACGTGATCAAGCCATTGGGCTTTGGATGGCTGGAACATCCTAAAATCGCAGACGCCCAGCGCTTTTTGAGGTAAGCCAACTCACAATCTCAAACCTTGTAGCTCGTTACCAGGAGACTGGAAGCACCAATGATGGACTCTGACCTGGTCAGCCTAGGGTCACGACCCCAGCCTAGGACAATCAGATCCACCTCATCCACCTGAGAGATTTCGAACCTGCACCAGGACGGCTCAGGAGACCCTAGGAATCCCCAGACCAAGGATCAGAAGAAGAACAGAGAGTCGCCGACTTGCAAAGCGAGGGATCAGAGCCCACAGGGCATGTGGTGGAATGCAGCTTGATGCACGGCGCAAAGGCGACCACCAGGCTGGGCTGAAGAATATGGTCAGAGACGAGTCCCCAAACCGATTCTGGAGGAATGTTGTCTTCAGTGAGGAGTCCAGATTTTGTCTGTACCGACATGATGGAATACAGAGGGTCTCCAGAAGACATGGTGAGAGATACACGGCCCGCTGTATTGCTGAGACAGATCGCTTTGGAGGAGGCTCGGTGATGGTCTGGGGTGACATTCGGTGCGGCTGGAGGTCCGACCTGGTCATAATCAATGGAAATCTTAATGCAGCCGCTACTGTGACCTTGTCATCAGACCGCACGTCGTGCCTTACATCACAGACCACCGTGAGGTCACGTTCATGTAAGACAACGCACAACCTCACTCAGCACATGTGACCCAGCAGCTCCTGGCCCAGAATGGTGTGCGAGCCATGGAATGGCCACCTTTCAGCCCTGACATGAAGTGCATCGAGCATGTGTGAGACGTGTTGGATTTGCGGGTTCAGCAACGCACTCCAGCGCCCAGGACGAGGGAGGCGCTCCAAGAATCCCTTCTCCAGGAGTGGCAGGCCATTCCCCAGCAACAGCTCAACAGAATGGTGCTGTCCATGCCAAGACAAGTGATGAGTTTGTTGCAGGCACGTGGCAGTCACCCTCGGTACTGAGATTTGGGTTGATCTTTGTTGTTGATTTTGTTGTTAAACTTGTCATTGTTAATTCTTTTGTCGTTCTTTTTTCATTGATGTTATCTGACATTTTGTCAAAGTTGTTGTTATGGGTAAAGTCAATAAAAGGTTACAAATTTGAATCCAAGTTTGGCTACAATTCTGGTTATAAGTTTTTAAAGTCCATCAGAGTATTATTTCTCGATATGTTTTTGGTGAAAATGTATTGAAAAATACTGTTGTACTCAATCAGAACAAAAAAAAAAAACATTCCCACAAGTAAATTGAGGTAAGAATGTGAGTAATAAATAAAAACAGGGAAAATATCAATTTTCAAAGCAGTTGAATGGTGTTGCAAATTTTATTATTTTTTAAAATATTGAAAGTAATTTTGCATTTACCTACAACACTGAAAGTTAATGCATTATAGTAATGACATCACAAAGCATGACTCTGACACATGGGGATAAATACTTCTGTGGTACAAAGAGCAGGTATATAGAGTATACTGAGCTGCCACAAACTTATTTTCAGGTGTTGCACAGATTTGTTCCCGAAAAAAATCCTATAGTCTCAGGTAAATGAATCAATCATAAAGAAACCAAACAAATATGCCATCAAGTTTTGGTTAGCGAAAAAAAGTTGTACACGACACTAAAAAGCAGGCACTGTAAGATGCTCTAAATGTCTGAGTGCAAACGCAGTTCTTTAAAGCAAGTGTCTCTGATCATAACCAGTGAGGATCCATGACTGAACCCCAGGATGAGTAGCCTCTGTTCCTCCTTTCACACTGAAGCTCCCAGGTCATGAGCAGGGCTGTGGGCTCAGGTTAGTTCACTAGAGCTGACCCTTTAACACTAGTGATAAACACAGAACTTTCCAGAGTTGTTGCTCCAGTGTGAGAGGGGGATAAGAGAGCCAGTGATGTTACCTGGAGGAAATGGATGTGATCCTCTGTGTGTGAAAGCTGCTCCAGCTCAGCGTCTCTCCTCCTCAGCTCAGCAATCTCCTGCTCCAGTCGCTCCAGGAGTCCTTCAACCCGACTCACTTCAGCCTTCTCCTGATCTCTGATCAGCTCTTTCACCTCAGAGCGCCTTCTCTCAATGGAGCGGATCAGCTCAGTAAAGATCCTCTCACTGTCCTCCACTGCTGCCTGTGCAGAGAGCTGTTAGGAGACACAGAGAGAGGAGGCTGTACATTTTAACTAGGTCTTTCACTCAGCTCTTACTGGGACCCCACACAGCCTGTTCCCCACAGAGTGGCTCAGTGGGATTGAGCCCCACAGGGCTGGAAAGTGGCCCAACACTGGGCTCCTCACTGGCTGACTGGAGGAGAGCCCTGACTGAGCCCTGAAATGGCTCTTCCAGCAGCCAGCTGTTGTCTTCTCCTCTGGTCAGTACCCACCTTGAGTGACTGCACAGCCTGTCTCAGATCCTGCAGCTCCTTCTCTCTCTCCTGGATTCTCTGCTGGAATTTACTCTGTGTCGCTCCCAGCTGCTTCTGTGGGTAAAATATTTTCCTTCATGGTGCTTATTTTGTCATACTGTTTTAACACAGCTGTGTTAAACAATGTTGTAATGTTCCAAATGAAATTCTTTGACAAGTTTTATCTGCCAGAAGTCAAGTGAACTGAATTAATAGCTAAGCGAGTGAATGAACAACAGGCTGCTTTTGTTCGGCCATATTAAAAACAATTCGTAAAATAGCATCCTTCTCATTTTCATTTTTCAGGGGTGGGTGGTAGGTTTTTTTACAATAAGGATTTGAGATTCAAATACCACAAAAATGCAAATCACAGGTACATGTTTGAAAATAAAGAATCAAATCTGCCAAACCCATCGGTGGCTCAGTGATTGTCTGTTTCATGGACAGGGTTGCTGAGCATTTTTCGAGCTTAATTTTTTTGTGCAATTCTGAAAGATTTTTTTCAAAAATAAATAAATCAGAGGAGGGAGGGTTTTCCTGGGTTGGATGTGGATGCCTAATATGATTTGATTTTTAATTCCATTCAGTGAGGGGAGTGAATAGCGAAAGAAGATTCACTGCCAGCTCTGACCGTTTTTGAATTATTGCCTTCAGAGTTGGAAACCATTGCAGTGTTCAGTACTTCTTATAATGTATAAAAATGCCAAAATAAAAAGTACACAATGAATAAAGCAATGGACATGCAATTAAAAGCAGGTTTTAGATACTGTATATAAAATCCGAGTTGATTTCTGAGAAAGTTGTACGTAAAAATAAATTTAAAAAATAAGTATGAGAGTTACGTGTACGAGGCTCTGTACTTACCTGTTTCTCAGTCCTTTCTGCTGCAGCTGAGACGGTATCATGGCCTCTGTGTTCATCCATTGTACACAGATAACAGATACACTGCTGATCTGTACGACAGTAAACCTCCAGCAGTTTGTCATGAAGAGAGCAGATCTTCTCCTGCAGGTCTCCAGTGGCTTTGGCCAGTTTGTGCTTCTTCAAAGCAGGAGATTCATAGTGAGGCTGGAGGTGAGTTTCACAGTAAGAGGCCAGACACACCAGACAGGACTTGACGGCTTTGTACTTTCTCCCAGTACATATATCACACACCACATCTCCAGGTCCAGCATAACAGTGAGCAGGAGGAGCAGCTTGGAGTCCTGTCTGCTTCAGTTTCTCCAACACTTCAGCCAGGATAGTGTTTTTACCCAGAACAGGCCTTGGTGTGAAGGTCTGTCTGCACTGGGGACAGCTGTAAACACCAGTATGATCATCCTGATCCCAGCAGCCCTGAATACAGCCCATACAGAAACTGTGTCCACAGTTAATAGTCACTGGATCTTTCAGTAGATCCAGACAGATCGAACAGACAAACTGCTCCTGAACCAGCAAACCTCCACCTTCAGCCATTTCACTGCTCACTCTCACACAGATGGAGTTAAGTTTCGTTTTCCTGAAACTGCGTGATAGAGAGAGCGCGAGTGACTTCCTGGTTCTGCCCTCTGCTGCAGGAGGTGTGGTTTTAGACCAAGGCCAGGCTGAGTAGAGACAGTTTGTGTGTGTGTGTGTGTGTGTGTGTGTGTGTTGTGAGCAGTACATAAATGTATAACCTTGTCTGGGGTTTAATAGTGGTGTTTGAGCAGAGCTCCCTTTTCACAAATGCACGTACAATACATATAATTTATGTACACAGGAATTTATTTTTGGTAAATTGCATAAAACCAGAAAAAGTGGCAATTTTTTTGGAAAGTCACACAGCACAGTTTTCTCAGTTTTTGTAATAGGAAATGGTTCCAGTGAAAAATGATATCTACAAATTTGAATTTTTCAAAGTATAATTATGTCTGCTTTCCCGTATTCATGCAGGTTTCCTCCAGGTCCTCCAGTTTCCTCTCACAGTCCAAAAATATGCATATTAGGGTAACTGGAGACTCTTATGGTCTGTGGGCATGAGTGTGTGAATGGACAGATGGTGTGTGAGCCTTGCGATGGATTGAATGTTGACCTACACATTAACGCAGAGGTGGGCAACGAGGGCCGTATCTGTCCCTGGTTTTCACAAAAACTTCTGGCCTTTAATCAATTGATTATCTAAATTATCCAAACTGTTAATGAAATCAGGCATTTCTGGCACATTTCTTTAAATTATCATGAATGACCACCAAACACTGTTCTTGTCTCCCGACATAAAGCATTTTTCTTTGATCTGATCTTTGCACAAATCTGTATTTGTGTAGGCAATCAATTAACTCAATTAGTCAGGGTAATTGATAGACATAAAAACCTGTATACACACTGGTCCTCCAGGACCAGAATTGCCCTTTCCTGCATTAACCATTAACCAATCTGCTCGATCCTGCTATTTCCAACTCCTTAACATTGCAAAAATAAAAGCAGTGCTATCATTGGTGATTTAGAATTACTAAATCATGCCCAGTTTTTTATGCCTCAAGCACTGTGGCGCTCTTTTTTTCATGTCTTAGCCAAGCAGACCTGTCCCACTTGCAGCTCCTTCAAAACGCTGTTGTCAGGCTACTAACTGTCAATCCCACAACAGACCAACCTTCTTTACAGGATAGATTTTAAGATGCTGCTAATCTCTCACATGGCTCTGCATGGTCTTGCTCCTTCATACATTTCCAAACTTTAACACCTGTATTCCACCTCTGGGCCACTCAGATCTTCTGACTGTTACGGTATCGTCAGGATCCAAGAGCTGAACTGAATGGAGAAAACTACACAAGTTTATTAGCAGGAATGGAAGACTGTAAAGGATTCGAGTCATTTTCAGATGCTTTGCTTACAGGACTTCAGCACCTTTCACATTTTCCTTCACCTCTGTCTCTGACACACTTATTGCTGTTCCTGCGATGACTCCTCTGACTAATGTTTGCTTCTTTTCAGGTATGTAGCACTGAACTCGCTTCCCTTCTATTCAATTAATTCTAATGGCTTTTCCTTGCTGACCCTCATGATATAATTCACAAATCTCAGATTCACAAAACTCTTGCCGGTCTTACCTCACCAATTAATTTGTATCATGTTTTTGTTGGACGTAGTGGATTTCATTCGCCAGACAATTACCCATCCTGCATTAGTTTTTTCAGTTCCTTTTACTCGTCACCCACTCTTTTGTTTTTATGCTCCATTTGGGCAGTACGGTGGCACAGCGGGTAGCACTGCTGCCTCAGAGTAAGAAGGTTGCGGGTTTGAATCTGGGCCTCTTTGTGGAGTTTTCATGCTCACCCCGTGTTTGTGTGGGTTTCCTGCAGGTATTTTGGTTCCCTCCCACTATCTAATTCATTTAGTGCAACTGGGAGCACCTGGCCAGTCTCCCAGGGGTATTTAAACCCTGGTCAACCCAGTCCATGTTCTCTCTCCATTTTTCCAGCAGCACGTGATAGTTTGGTTGGTTTTGGCTATGTTATTTTAGGTTTACACACCACAGCACTTCACCTTCACCATTCAATCACTCATCCAACAGCTGACACACTGATTTACTAACTACCACACCCCATACCATTCGTCTGTTTTTGGGTTTTTGTATTGTTTTAGTAATAAATGTGTACACTTTTCAATTTGATAACCGTGTATCTCCCGATTTTTGTCAAGCCAAGTCGTGACAACGCGTATGTAAGAGATTCTCGCGCGGAATCGGAGTCCTTGAGCATGGAGGGGTTGGAAGCAATGGAGTTGCATAAAGACATTTCAAATGATCTTATTTAATTTCAACGATCATGAAACACATGCATTGCTTCCAATCTCTATATTATATAAAGATCAGTGGTCGCAGCCCGTCACTGCATGGAACATTGGTAGTGCACGTTCTCTCAGGCCCCGCCCTGCTGCAGGTTCATGGGCTATTAGGTATCGAAAGTTCTTACCGGTTCCAAATGCCAACCAAAGCTCATGCTCTGGCAGTAAAGTCTGAGCCACTGCCACAGCCAGCTCCACATCAGCATCAACCGTTTGAATCATGATTTTCTGATTTCTTTCTTTCTGATTTTCATTTCTTGCTGCACGGGCAACATGTAATAACATGCGACTATCGGCTTCCTCGTGTGAACAAGGGGCAATTGAAGACACATCTGGGAGTGATGGCTTGCTGAGGACTTCCCTATCATCTGTGAAAACAAGCTGTTTATCCTTCTTCACTAACCATTTCAGCAGAGCATCTGAAAGGAAGGCAAACTACTCAGTCATATTGCTGTCAGCGCTGATGTTCATATTTAACTGTGATGTAGATGGAAGCTTCCAAGCAATTCCAAGAAATTTTCCTGTGTCAAATTCTGCATCTAGAAAAATGTAAAATTCTACACTGAGATCATCCATAGCTGACCAGTCCACCTCACAGCTGAAAACTGGCGGCCATCTTGAATTTTCCATGATGGGGGAGGGGGTGTATGCAAAAGGCAATTCATAATGGTATGGTAAATATATTTAACAAATTGTGTCCTCAATATCAAATCGAGGGCTGACTGCAATAAACAGTTATGTCCAATATATATCATCTGGACATAACTGTTTATTGCAGTCAGCCCTCAAAATTATATCCATCACACGTAAGAAAACATTTGTTGCTGGCTGCCAGTTTGAAAAATGGCTGCCATGGCTGCTATATTGACAATTCAAGATCTCTCCAATCCAGTTATTTTCAGAATGTCAAAATGCACGATTGTTTTAGTTATCTGCCCCACTATAAAAACATGCATGCCAGGCTAATTGGAGGCTCTAAATTGCCCATTGATATGAATGAATTGTATGTTGACATGAGACAGCAGAAAGTATTGTTAAACAATCAAGAATCAATCAACATCCAGTACACTCCATTCACTGTCTGTTTCATCTGATGTACTGTAGCATAATAGCTTATTCACCTTATTTTGTTTTGCTTTATGGTTTTTTGTATTGACTACATTCAGCTCTCCCTCCATATAAATCCATTCCTTCTAACTCATTTCCTGATTTATCACTTCCTTCATCCATCTCTCTGCCCACATCCAATCCACCTTCAGCTCTCACCTCAGGACTGAACATGAAGCAAGCAGTCACTACCTGCTGGTACATGTAGGTTACAGTCAAAAGTCTGTCTACTCGTCTTATCTCTTGGTTTTTTCTCATTTCTGGAAGCTAATTAAACATTCTTCCACTTACAGAGTCTTGATATTCCCTCTATAGAATCAGAGCATATGAGCGGAGCACGAGTGAGCGGAGAGGGTGAGTGGGACGGTGGGGAGGATTTTTGGAGGAGCGCAAAGCGGCTTTTTTTTGAAAGGAGAGAGTGTCGCCTTACCTCCTGCTCCAATATCACTCCATTACCGCTCACACCAGGAGTATGAAGCATGCCCATGTCCACTCCAGATGCATCTCTGTATTGCACATCCACCCATCCTGCTTTCAGTCAAAAATTGGCTGTTGCGAGTTCAAAAATGAAGTTCGCAAAACACTTTAGAAAGAAAACTAATCAGTCATACAGGTGTACTATCCCTGTGCAATTAACAGATGATGATAATGTAGAGCAAGAAAAAGATTGTGGCGACATTCTCTCAGTCAGTTAAGATTTATTTCGGTATATAAAAAGACACCTTTCTCGAGAACATGAGAGTGCGCTACATGAACATACTCGGAAGAAATCAAAAGGAGGGCAAGTTGAATACGGTTGTAACAAGTATTAAAGGAATACAGCCCAATATTCCAACAAATTTGTTTGATTATTTAAAGTGGGCATAATATCGTTAGTTTAAATTAATTTCTGCTGTCAGTGAATGTGTATTTTATAGAGAAAGAGGTGCAGCAACAACAACAAGAGATAAGGAGTGAGGATAATGTAAGTATCTTCACTGCACACTAAGGCCCAACCGTGACAGGGGAGTGAAAAAGGGAAGAGGATGAAGCCTTTTTAAAAATGATCTACATGGATCACAAACCACTGAGTAAAGGAGAACGCTGAGGCATGTGACAGTTCACCAGCCCAGCCCAACAAGTCTACGCACCCCCTGCTATAACACTGTCCAGGACACACTTATGCTTCATGCCCTGGAAGAGATGGAAGCAAAGCTGCGAAATTTACTGTAAAAAGGTGAAGGGTTTGTTCTGTCAGCTGACGTTTGCACTAGTGGAAGAGGGCACAGCTTCCTTAGCATCACGGCCAGTTTCACTGATGGGACGTTCAGGGAGCCCATGGTTTGTTGGGCTGTGAGCACATACAGGGGCACCGAACCACTGATCGTATTTACCAGACATGAAAGTGTACTGAAAAATTGGAACCTGCAACCAGATGTGATTCAGGTTGTGACTGACAGTGGCAGTAACATGATGATGGCGTTTAACCTCCTCCCTGACACTGAAGAGGAGGCTGAGGGTAATGAGGTGACTGCAGGCGCTAGCAGCAGCAGCAGCATCAGAGCTGAATATGATGAAGAGGAGGATGAGGGACCATCTGTGCTCTCACAGGTCTAAGTGGAAGAGATAACCTTTATTGTAGAAACTATGATTCAGCACTACTTTACAGTGTCAAATTTACATCTGCAGAGCTACATTCACACACCTCAACTGGTGATCAAAGACGCCATTAACAAGAAGAACAGCATCAATTGCCTGTTTGCGAAAGTGAGGCACCTGGTGAAAAGTGAACTCCAGAGCACCCTGAACCCCGAGGAAGCTGTTCGATGAGGAGTTCGCCCTGTACCTGCTTGTGCCTCGCAATGGAGCAGCCAGCAGCAGATGATTCAGTCGGTTTTGCAGCTGTTCCAGAAAGACCCATTATGGCAAAGCAAACTCAAGTCTAATGCTTCCATCATCACCCTGAATGCAGTACAGCAGCTGACGCTCCTCGTCAGTGTGTTGGGACGCTAGCACACCTCAGAGACTAAATGCAGAAGGAGCTGTGGAACCTGGGGATGATCCTCCCTGCTGTCATGGAAACCAAATACCTCCTGCTAACCAATGATGCTGCTCTCCCAATGGGCATCGCTGCTTTTGCAGAAACATTGGCCAAGAACGTGTCAACTTGCTACAGAGGATATTACACTGATATACACCTCATGTTAGCATCAGTGTCAGATCCTCATTTCAAGACTGAGTGGATAATCCATAATCCAAGAGTCTATGTGCAACAAACTCGGGGAGATCTGCAACCTCCTCATCGAAGAAACCGAGGAGATTAACACTCCCAGCGGTACACCAGAGCCTGACACCCCATCTACCATCCTCCTCAAACCTGAGCCTGAACCAAAATGAGCTCCCCTGGTTGGGTCATACTTCAACGAGCATCAGCGCCAACCCGAGAAGCCAAAAGGTGAAGTCAAAAAGTTCCTCTTCTCCACGAGACAGAGTCCGGACGCAGATGTTGTTCGATATTGAAAAGAAAACCCCTTGTCTTTCCCCCGTCTGACTAAACTAGATCTTACTGTGTTCTACATCCCAAGCGGCTCTGCAAACGCCGAGAGGGTAGTTCTCAGCTGTCTGACTGCTGTCAAGAAACCACTGCATGGGTCTGAAGCCTCAGACTTCAGCTACACTTGTCCTCTTGAAGGTGAACTCAAAAGAACTGTAGATAAGGAAGGCGATCCCTCTTCTTTATTTTACTGTATTTTAAAACACATTTGACAATTATTACAGGCCAATTTATTTTTAAATCCATGTGCACATTGTGCGCGCTGCACAGAAAGGCAAGTCAATTTCATTTGTCATAATTTCACAGCCTTGGCCTAATGGTACATTTGCTTCAAAAAATTGGAATGTAAGCCCATATATGTTGTATATAGTAGAGCCTACTGACTCGTGTATTGTGACATATGACTTTGTGTAATTTTTCTTGTTACATAGGCCTAACTGAAACTTAAAATAATTTCTATTTGGAAAATGTGGTTGTTGCCCCTCAGTTTTTTTGGATGTCAGGCTACAGTTTAAAATTAAATAAAAATACAGCGCCATTTTTTCTTTGGAGTGAACGGTGGGTGATTTGTGTGGAGCAAAATGCCATCTGAATTGAGCACAGATTGATAATTAGCGACACCTCCTGGTGCGGACGGGGGGGCACAGCTTCATGAGCGAGGAGCAAAGATTCTCACAGCTGCACTCCGTTCACATGCTCTGTATGATATTCCTATATTTCATTAATTATTCACATCAAAGAGACGCGCAAAGAAATGCCTCTTTACAAGCCAACAATTTATTTTATTCTCTACAGATCTTATGCTCTGCAAATATCAGTGACATAATGACGAGTCGGAATTTTGCATGGAATTCATACAGCGTTGTACAATGATTCACTTTTTAGAGCTGTCAGTGTGAGAACAAATAGCTTTGATCCTGAATTAATTAAGGTGCTTCAGAACCCAGCACAGCCTCTCAAAGAGGACAGGCCTGGGGTGGAGGGGGTGCAACAGGCAAGGTTACGTACCGAAATTATCCATGATCTTCATCCTTTTTTCTTGCGTTTTTCTTTCCTGGCTTTGTTTAACAGTGTGGGCCATTGCACTGATAATTTTAGCTGCACTTTCTCTGCCATAGTCATACAACTAACTCCCTACAGCTTGACTAACTCTGTCTACATAACCTCTGTTCATGTGCAATGAGTGCACAGGCAGGGTTTCCAGGCGCATGCAGGTCAATAGGTTTGATAGACATGGGGGTAGCTCTTCCTATTATTGCATTTGCAGGCTTATTTGTGACGGTGCATTCAGGAACCACACGCGAGAGGGAAATCCAAAAAACGTATGCCTTTAATGAATGCCGGGTCAGTACCAAAAGACATAATTGCCAAGCCACAAAACAAAATCCAAAAACAAAGTCAACTAGAGAGGCCGGGGTCAGAACCAGAAAAACAGAGGTGCAACGGTACATAGACAGCAGGCAAAAAGTCGTAGTCGATATCCAAAGCAGTGGGTCATACACAGGGCATCCAAACACAGAAATCGTGGTCATGCAAAAAAAATGGGTTCTAAATCCAGAAAGACAAAAAAACAATACAAAAAGGGCAATGGCAAGAATCTTGGTCGGATTTAAACGGTTAAAGAGAAACAATAATCAATGGCATACAAGAGGCTCTGCACAAAGAAATATTGATCAACGTTCTGACTAAGTCAGAACAGCAGTGAGCACTCTATATAGACAGAAGGGAAGTCACATGCTATGCAGGGAACAGGTGAATGGGATGAGAACTAATTACAATGGGAGGAACACATGAGGGAAATCCTAACCACAATAATTGGCGAAAGCCAACACACGGACGGGAATCACGCAGACATCCTATGACAGTAAAACAGCTCCGGTCAGGGAGTTCTAAGTGCACAGACAATGAGTGCAGGAAAGCAATTAAGCACGTCAGAGATCTCAAGAGAAACGCAGAGGAAGACAGGGAAAGCCAAGCAAGAGGCGGAGACTAGAACAGGGCGATTGCTGAGAGTGAATTAGTACTAATTAGTAGCGGTGCAACTTTACAGATTTAACTAGAGTGCTCGTTAGTGAGTTAGTAATATATACATGGATTAGTTGGGTTAGTAGACTATGATACAAAATACAAATGTTAGTCTTGTTAGTAATCAAGAACAGTAAAGCGAAGGAAGTAAACGAGAATTGAAGGAATAATATGAAACGCCAGAAACCATTGAGATCACCCGAAGCAGGTGAGCACACAGACCGGGGAGACGGACTGAACCAACTAGATCACAAGACAGGGGAGACAAGTGCAATGAAACTGAAAATGGCAAGAACTGTAACCTGAGAATTACAATAGCCAAAAAGAAAAAATAAAAGACATAATCCTGAACATAAAACATGAACACAAAAACCATAACCATGACATTATTACACCTCTGCTACATCAACAGGTACTGGATTTTTTTTTTTTTTTTAACTTATTGCTATTGGGCTATTCAGAGAATTTTAACAAAAATAACAAAGAATGCCTTTGAAAAATCTAACCTACCCTGTCTTAAATGCCCATGTGCAATGACAACTTTTGAAATTTAGAGTAATTAGTGGCTTTGGCAACTTTGTAAATGTTTTAAGGACTGTTAATGCACAAACTCCAATCCAAGGCAAGGGTTTAACAGGCATTTAACTTTCACGAACTCATTAAGCTTTGTTTTTACAGTGGCTTAGCTTAACCAGCAACAGTTTTTTATAAATAATATTTACATCAATTCTGTGAGCTGAGCCATCATTTTCTGACATTTTTTGAGGATTTCTGAAAGTTTTATTTTTCAGTTTAGAAATCTGTATAAAATATTGTTTTTCATAAATTACGAGTTGAGCCTTTGTATTTTGTTCTGTAATTAGCGTGATAAGAAACTGATAAAACACACACATTAATTACTTGCAAACATTAATTAAGTGATTTGTTCTTTTTTCATCCTTTGATCTCCATGCAAGTTCCTTCTTTCAGTACTCAATCTCAGCCTCAGGCTGTTCTTAACATGTAATTTTTTTTAGCATTTTTCTGCTGTAACTAAACGTTTTATAAAAAGGGGTGTTACTGTCTTCTTCTTGCATAAATTAACTGTCCACAAGTAAGATGGACAAGTGAGTCATAAGTACAATTCTTTATAGACATAGTATTTAGTTTGTAGATTTAACCCAAAATAAAATATCAGTTCATATATGCAGATAGTATCACGTCCTGAATGTTCGCTAAATTAGTTTTCCCTGCAATCCAGCTGTCCTCGTTAGTCTGTTTTGTTTTTCTTGATTCATATGATGTAATTATTGTCTCCTTCCATTCCCCTCCCTCCTTGTTTAATCGCTGCTTTCACATGCATTTTCCACTTTATTGATTATCATCTTGTTTATTGAAGGTCTCTATCTTTCCTTTGCTGTATTATTGTTCTGTGTCTTGTGTCCTCCGTCTTTAGTGTATCATCTACTGAAAACACAGGATCTATTCATCAGGGAAATTCATCCCAAAGTCTGTGGTCCTGGAAAAGTAGCTTCTTCTTGTTCCATCTTCAGTCCTGTCTGAAGGTGTGCACCTGCCAGTGTGCCCAGGTTCATCCAGCTCACCATCCCTGTACTGACCTCAGACCAGCCCCTTCAACTTTATCTGGCCTTGATTCCTCTATTTCCTAACTGCTCCTGCCTGACCACGGACCATCCAGCTCTGAAGCCTTTTATGCTCTTGTTCTGTTTTGTTAATCAAAGCCAACTTTGGCACAATCTGTGTTCTGCACACGGCTCTGTTCTGAAATTCATGACAGGTAGCTCACAAAACATAGTTCTGCAGTTACCTTTGCCTTCCTTTTACAGGCGATATTTTACAGTTGGAAATTTAACATTCCCCAGAGGAGTCACTGGTCCTTATGTGCTCTCCCGGGTCCACTAAGTCTTACCTTTCTTGCCTCTGGTCTTTAGAACATCATGGATCCTCATAAAATACAGTTATAAAAGCTCCTCAGGGTCGTTTCTCACACTTCTGTCTTTTCACAGTCCTCACTTCACGGATAAATCCAATTCCGTGGGTAAATCAAAAAATTAGCTGTAATAGTTGAACTGCCCTGCAAAATGGTGGTCACTGATGTCACATGACAGAAGTCTGAAACCTGCATGTGCGATGAGTTAAGTGCAAAAACTTGTAAAACCGTTGGTCTCATTGTACAGGCACCCCACTTTTGTCATGATATTCAACATCAGTGACCGCCATTTTGGGGGGGCCAGTTCGGTGGTGTCATGACCATGTTATGATTTACCAACAAAATTGATTTACCCTGAATTGCAAATGCCGAAGAGACAAAGGGCAAATTACAACCCTAAGCAGCTTTTTTGTAGCTGAATTTTTGTAGGGCTGAAGGCATTTTAAAGATGTGAGGCGAAAAGGAAAGACCCAGTAAATCTGGGGGGCCGATAAAGACCAGTGACTTGCAAGGCAACGCATAAGTTCAGACAATAAAATATCACCGAAAGCAGAGGACCGCTAGGCTAGTTCTGCCGCTGAATGTAGTTTTGAAAGGTGGAGCGCTTTTTTTGGTTCTGTGCAAGTAGCTTTGTTTTGGATGTAGTCATAACAATAAAGTTTTCAGTTTAATGTGTCCCACAGCTCTTGAAAACTCCTACATTGTTACAAAGTTTCTTTCCTGTCAAAAATAGAAATTTCCAGCATCATCTTCATGACCAGTCCGCTCTGTTTCACATTACAGATTTAGGTAACTGATACGTGCAGCTCATCAACTTCAGGTACACAGTCAATGGTGCTACTCCCCTGAACAGCTGAG
This sequence comes from Gymnothorax javanicus, assembly GCA_029692085.1. Lineage (NCBI taxonomy): Eukaryota > Metazoa > Chordata > Actinopteri > Anguilliformes > Muraenidae > Gymnothorax > Gymnothorax javanicus. Next base: position 2,752 of record JAFJMP010000055.1, on the reverse strand, counting down.
AACTGCAGTTCAAATTTAAATGCTTTATTAGCAAGACATATTTCAAAATACATATTTACGAAGCATAGGCATTGCAAACTGTAAAGTAAAAAAAAAGAAAAGTAGTTTGTCTACATTAAAGGATAAAGGAAGGAACTTTGCTCACAGTAGACACTTTTAAAATCAGTTTTCTTCATCACACAAAGACAATTGAAAATCCCCATGTTTTGGCTGCAGTGGCCTAAACACAAAACCAAGTGAAATCAGACTGCAGAAATTAGCCTGCCCTTCATCAACTATATATCAAAAAACTTATTCATCAATTTATTTATATTTTCATTTTATTTTATTTTTGGAACAATGTCAGGGAAATTTAGCCAATTAATCAACTTGTAATGTGGTCAACTCTTCTATCCACTAAAAGCCTGACTGAAGCGCAGTTATATTTAGGTATCAAGTAATAGCACCTCACCATAAATAAATCAGAGGGAGATGCATCATTGGTGGAGACAATGTGTTTACCGTTTGCTTGCTTCATTTGTAATTACAGCTGATTCTTTCTTCTCTCTCAGTCTAATCCCAGATCACACAGTTTTACTGATGATCCAAGAGAAAATGCAAACCTAGGATAGAGGGGCTGAGTGAATGTGGTCTGGACTCTGTGCAGGAGGGTCATTGTGTCAGAGACGCTGTAGAAGGACAGAGTTCCTGCCCTGTGATCCAGGTACACTCCTATTCTGGAGGAGGAGGGAACAGGGATTGCAGTTCTCTTATTATTGTGATAGAAAGAGTAACTGAAGGGAAAGCAGCACAAACACCAGGACTTGTTATTACGTCCAAGATAGGTGTCATTACCCCCCCCTTTCCTGCTGATCTCTTTATATGAAACTGCTATATAAACCCCATCACCCCCACTCCACTCAGCCTCCCAGTAACAGCATCCAGACAGACCCTCTTTACACAGCACTTGGCACCGGCTGTCAAATCTCTCAGGATGATCAGGATATGACTGGATCTGTCTCACACGGGTCACCTTTCTGTTCCCCTCAGACAGACGGAGCTTCTGATGGGCTGTGTTGGGGTCCAGTGTGAGCTGACAGGAGTCTGATGGAGGAGAAGAGAGGAGAGCTCAATGCTGATATTTCACACATTTAAACTTAGTATTTTATTGATTGTTACTGTTTTTCACCAATTTTGTTCTGTACTTGATAATGTATCATTTTAGTGGCTTTTTCCTAATTGATTCCCTTTTGTATTGAATTCTGAACAGCAATTACTATGATATACTGATTTAACCATATACAGTTGATGAAGGAGGTTTACATGCACCTTAGTCAAATGTGTTTAAACTCAGTTTGTCACAATTCCTGACATTTAATCCTCATGATCATTTCCTGTCTCAGGTCAGTTTGGATCACCACTTTATTTTAGGAGAGTTCAATGTTGGAATAATAGCTGAGAGAATGATTATTTCAGCTTTTAATCCTTTCATCGCATTCTTAGTGGGTCAGAAGTTTCCATACGCTGAGTTAATATTTGTTAGCATTGCTTTTAAATGGATTAACTTGGGTCAAACGTTTTATGTCGGCTTCCACAAACGTCTCACAATAGGTTTCTGGAAGTTTAGCCCTTTCTTCCTGACAGAACAGTGTGACTGAAACAGGACTGTAGGCCCCTTCGCTCACACATTTTCAGCTCTGCACACAAATTTTCCATTGGATTGAGGTCAGACCTTTGTGATGACATCTCCAATACCGTGACTTTATTGTCCTTCAGCCATTTTGCCACAGTGTTGGAAGTAGGCCTGGGGTCATTGTTCATTTGGAGGACCGATTTGCAACCAACCAAGCTTTAACATCCTGGCTGATGTCTGGAGACACTGCTTCAATATTTCCACATAACTCCCCTTCCTTATGATGCAGCCATTTTGTGAGGAGCATCAGTCCCTCCTGCAGCACAGCATCCCCACTACATGATGCTGCCTCCCCCATTGGCAAACAAATAGTTTAATTGGAAACTGCAGAGTTGTTAAAAAAAAAAAAAATAGTTTCAATGACTTCAACCTAAATGTATGTAAATTTCCAATTTCAATTGTGTTGTAAATTTTTTTATACAGATCAATCATTTTTTATTGATTTGTTTATGAAAGCTGCTGTGCTTACATGGATCTGATGGATGAGAGGATATATGAGATTCCTAATGCGAGTGAGTAATAAAATTAAATATCAGAGGAGCCCAGACATACAGTAATCAGCAACCTTACTGAGGTGGATGAGTTGAATGCAATTGTGGGGAAGTAATAAAATGACTGCAGGAAACTTTATAAACTTAAACAAGATTTCACTTGAAAAAAGCAAAACACCTTGAGAAAAGAGAAACACCGAAAGGCATAATATGACTGCAACATGGAAAAAAAAAAAAAGATGTCTAAAGGAGAGCAAAATTGAAGACTGAGGGAAGGTTAAGAGAACCTTAAATGGGGAACGCGAGACTCAGGTGGAAACAACAGATAAGGAGGCACTAATCCAAAAAGACATCAGTCCTAAGGGTTTAGAACAGGGATACTCACTCTTTTCCAGAATGAACTGCTGTGGGTGCAGGCTTTCATTCTAACCAACCAGTCACACACCTGATTCTACAAATCAACCCTTGAGGCTTTTTGCCAAAGACCCTTGATAAGTAGAATCAGGTGTGACTGCACCCACTGTGCTCATTCCGAAAAGAAGTATCCTGTAAGAATCTCAAAATTTGGGGTTTTTTGCTTCATCTGTGG